>PTEX01000039.1:1451374-1544592 GCA_003342815.1 Eudromia elegans | reverse complement strand
GGCTCGCCGCGGGAGCGGGCGGCGGCGGCCGCGGGAAACATGGGCAAAGTTGGAAGTTGCCTCGTTACTTTGGCCGGAGTTTGGCTGGCGGCGGCGGCGCAGACGTTCACAGGTGAGCGGCCCTCGCGGCGGGGCTCGCCCGGCGGCTCCCCCGTGCCCCGGGGTGCCCCGGCCGCGGCCGGGAAACTTGTGCGGGGCCCCGCGCGGCTCCGCGCCGCGGGGAAGCGGCTCCTCGGGCGCTCCCAGTTGTTTGCGTTCCTCTTCCCTCTCGCCGAACTCCTGGCTCGTGCCTCGGTCCTGGCTCCCCCGCGCGCCCCTTCCCGCCCCGTGCCCAGGGCGCGGCCGGGGGCTCGGGCACGCGAGTTTGCGGCGCGGCCGGGAGCGGCCGGCGGCGCTTCCCGCGCGGGGCCGGGGGCAGCCGCGCCGGGGGCCGGGGGCAGCCGCGCCGGGGGCCCGGGCTCACGCTCCCTCCCTCCCTCCCTCCGCGGTGCCCTGGTGCTCGCACACCAGCCCCGTAACACGCGAGCTGCCCCGCGGCTGCTGTGAAGCCGGGAGCATCCCTYCCTCCTCCTCCTCCTGCTCCTCGCGCTGCTCCTGGAGCGCCCCGAGCGAGTGGCGGCCCCGCGCCGCGCTGAGGGGCCGCGCCGGCTCCGTGGGACGGGCTGCGCCGCGGAGCCCCGGCCGGGGCCGGCGTTTCCCGCTGCGGGAACCCCCTAATTGGAGCCGTCCCGGGGCGCCGGGCAGGGGACGCTGCCGGGTGCGGGCGCGGGGTGGGAGGGAGCGCGGGGCCTGCGCTGCCCCTCCGCGAGGGTGCCCGTGCCGGGCCGCGAGGGGCGCGCGGAGCTGTTCGCACTGGTGCGGGCCACTCGCGTGGGACGAAGTGGATGAGAGCTCCGTTTCTGTAGTTTACCCTTCGAAGCGGGTGCCTGGGGGTCGTTCCTGCCCGGGGGAGAGGTTTGCTGGTGCTTCTGTTAAAAGCTCGGTGCGTCGGTGTCGGAGAAATTAAATTATAGACAAGTCTGCCCTTGAGTTGCGTAGCTGGATCATGTAATAGCTGTCCCATGTAATAGCTGTCCCCTGTTGCACATGGGGATTGTGTGCTCGGACCTATGGAAGAGTAAACAAAAATCCCAGCGCCACGCATGTTCTGGGCGAAGAGCGGCAGTGGGTCAGTTAGGTAATTTTTGGCATTTCTATCGCCMTTTTTTGTTAACCGTTACTAAAATTAGCAGTTTATTTTTACAGAGCTTCATTCTAATGTTACCTTCAGCTCTTGTGTTGTTTGAGTGTCTTGTTCAGAAGGTAATCGTACTGAAAAATCAGATCTTGGCTTTTTAAAGTCGGGAAGCTTTCACGTAATCTTTTAAAAGCAGCTTAACAGTTAATAACGATGCGATTTTCTATGAATCCTTAACTAAAGATTTTAAAATCATCAAGAAGCAAATGATATCAAGAACTTGAAATCGAGTGTTGGTAGCCAAAGCTACAGCAGTATTTTATTTAAAAAGTTTTAGAAATGAGCTGGGGTGTTTCTGCAAGAGTGGAGAAGTGTGTGTGTATGTATATATATATATTTTTCCCCCGAGGAACTCTGGTGTACCCGATTTAGTAGTTTGTGTCTGTAATTGTGGTGTCCATGTYGTTAGGTGGGCCTGTGGGGTGTTGAGGCTGCAGAAGCTGCTGTTTTGGGGCAGCCCTGCGGTGGGTGGTGGGAGCTCCCTCCTTCCTCACCCGAGCAGGCTCTTCCTCACCCGCGTGGGTTATTCAGAGTGGTTCCCTCACTATCCCTTCCCATAAGGGCGTTTGGGTCAAACACAGAGATGATGGAAGTTAAAAGGGACACTGTGTGCCTAAATACAAGGTTTTGTGTAAAATAAAGGGCCTGGATGTGATGAGTTCTGTCTAACACCAAAATTGGTACCTGAAATTGAAGGCAAGGGGGTGTGTAATAGAATTCAAAAACTGTGGTTTTTTTTAAAGGCCTTGTGTTTCTGATAGATTTAAATTTGCCTACAGCCATCTGAAATTGGTGCTTTTTCCTTGCAACCTGAGCCTGACCCAAGGAGGCCTGTTATTAAGCTGTTTTATTCTCATTTGCTGTAGAAGGTGACTAGAAGGTTGTACATGAGGATGTTCTTTCTATTATTCTGTWTTGACTTTAGCTTTTACTCCAAGCAGGAATAAGCCCTGCTGAGTGGTGGCCCACAAGTGCTTGTGGAGGGCCGTGGGTAACTCAGGGCAATTCAGAGGAGAAAAACAGGAGGGAAAATACTTTYGAATGAATTTTCATATGACTTTTCCTTATGACTAAAAGTATAGCAGTAAAAGTATAAATGCAAAATATAAAAGCACTTCATTCTGAATGAATTCATACGAGGCWGTGCTTTGTGTTTATGTTTTCCTTCTTGGGAACAGGCGCCCTGCACACAGGAGGAAGTTTGTCTTGCTGAGGCTCAAACTTGCTGCGATGCTGCTCATTGGTTTGGGCACCGCAAGAGTGCCCAAAGTGAAAGGAGAGAAGATTGATTAAATCTTTAGCGGTCTGCTGAAAGAAGCCTTCTAGCAAGCAGGGAAATATGTACACAACAGAAAGTTTCTGCTATTTGTCAACTATTTTTTAAAGTTTTTAGTTTCGAATTTGTCAGAGCCCTGCGTGTGTGCTAGTGTTTGGTGGTGTAGCCTTTCTGATCACTTTAGCAGCACAGAGCTCGATCTGTGTGTGTGTCTCATTTTGACAAATGCTGCTTTCTGCATGCCTTGCTTATTCCACCTGCTTCCCTCCGTGTCCACTCATCCATCCAGTCCTGCTTCCTGCGCATCCTGAGGGAAGTGACACGCGTGAGGGAAAATGCAGCTTTATTGGTGACTCACATGGCTGTCAGCTCGTCAGGGCCGACTATTCCAACTGAAATTCGTAATGTGGAGTCGAGCGAGCTCTGGGAAAAGATCCTCAAACCAGACTCCTCACTGACAAAAATTTTTGCTGGGTACTATTACAGCTATTAGTTACCTCAGTCAATGATTTGATTTGTATTTTATACCTGAAAGTATTCATGCTTAAAGCAGTCCAGCAAGTTAGTGCATTGAAGAATCAGCTTCCAAATATCTGGGTTTTTTKAAGCATTCTGACAGTAAAGAAACAGATGAAAGTAACTAAAGTTGGAGTTTACCTGTAAACTGGGAAGCGTCGGGCTGTGCTGAAGTTTGTRTGTGTCCTATAGACGTGGGTTTGGGCTTCTGCTGATGTTCTTTGGCAGTGTCGCAATTTCTCAAGAAAGAAAATGGTCATATTTTTCAAATGTAGCTCTTCTGATCTTGCTCTGGTGTCACAAGTTAATAAAGAAACCACATAAGAAATTAAACCCTGCAGATGTTACAAGGATGTAGTGACATTGAAAAATACCTGTAAGATTTCATTGGTCTCACAACTAACTCGGTAGACTTCTGAGTCTATGGGAAAAACAAATCACAGTGTCCTGAAACAACATAGCAGCACTTTTTTTTTTTTGATAAATAACATATTTAATGCTCATGGAAGTTGCACAATTGGCAGCTAGAAGGTCCAAATCCTCAGATAATTCACTAAATATTTTAGGCTAGAGCGAGTAAACTTCACCTTACTAATGCTGTTTGGGCCTGACCTGCAAAGTTGTGGAGATGGTTTCCATTTTTCATGTGCACTCAGTCATATGCTGAGATGATCAGGAAATATGTTGAGTGGGGTAGTTGCTAGTGGCCAGTCCAGCCTTACATGCTGCTGCTGAGGTAGCTGGTGCCGTTCACACYAGGTAGAGTTGCCCTCTGGAAGATGGTGGGCACGGACTGGGTCGAACAAAGCCCACTGTGTTGTGGGTTCCGGATCTAAGAAGGGACCCTATTTCACATGTGCCAATTTCATGCTAGAAAATCATGTGCATTAGGAAGCATCTCAGCCAATACTTGCGACATTGCAAAGAATTAGTTCTGAAAATGCTCCCGAGAATAAACTGTTGTTTGTTCATGTGTGAATGTACCTGAATTTTCTTAGTTTTCATTTTTTTAAAAGCAAAAATTGAAAGGGTCCTGCTTATTTCATGTGATTTTTTTTTATTGATAGTTTCCAGACCTGTATTTCTAATTTTTAAAAAGTATATTATCAATATATTAAAAAAAACAGACAATTTGGGGTGTGCGATGCTGTATTTTTATATTATAGAGCTTCATAGTGAGTTCTGCTGCGCCGCTTTCCCCCTGCCAGTCTTTGCACATGCTACTCTCTGCTTCATAATGCAAGATCCTCCTTGCATTGTGTGTCGCCGGCTTTGCCTGCTGTGATCTACTGCTGATCACTAGGTGTAGCTGCATCTCTAAATGCATTTTTCTAAACACGGGAAGATGAGGGGCTGTAAACTAGTCTGTACGGAATGAGGGTAGGTGTGGAGTTTGGGAGGTGTGAAGATGCTTGATGAATTTTTGTGACCTGAAGAATTTCGGTTCATTGATGGCTTGTTTGCAGCAGGTCGATACAATACAAATTAACTTGTGATTATGTGCAAAAAGACTCATTTCCATATCAGTGCTTCTYTTCACCAGGAGGAAGAAGGAATGTTCTCATCTAATAAAATACAGAAAAATACTTCAAATTACAGAGGAATTGATAGCCCTTTCCTAGTGGTTTGAATGCAACAGAGATTACTGCTACAGAGATCTGAGAACATCTTAACYGGTTGATTGATGCCTACCTCTCTCTTAAATAAAAGCCTGCGTGCTTTGTGAGTGTGGTAGTGCGTTGTGAGAAGGCTTCTGCTCCATCTAAGACCGTTCCTGTTTGGAAGTGGTGGTGTATGGTGGTGGTGTCAGTGGAGTTCTGCACTTTCAGGGAATACTGGGCATTGGGTTAGTTTTTAAGCTTTAACGTTATTAGGAGTTGTGGTGGGTGAGTGCCTGGCCGTGCTTTAAAAATGACAGCGAGACTTTTTTTCCCATATCTGACTGACACATTTTTATGCCCAGGGTGGGACACGGCCGTGTCCGAGCCATGTCCCTGCACGGTGACCCTTTGCCAATTAAGGAACAATGGCAGGAAGCAAAGAATGATCTGCCCGGGTGAAAGATGGGTCATGTTAGAAGGGAGCAGTGGTGAAGACAGGTTAGAGGTGTAGGGCCTTTGGGGACAGAGGTGCCAAGGAAGGGCAGGCCCAACCTTTGGCAAGAGTGTAAAGSACTGACTTGTTATCGGAAAAGAAAATGTTCTATAAAAAACTAAAGTCTTAAAATCAGTTAAATTGCACCTGGAAAATATAAAAGGATTTATATTTAGTCACGTTTTACTTAATTTTGAAGCATTTTTTTTTATAACTTATTAAAGGCTTCAGCGTATCTYCTGACAGCTTTACATGGCAGTAGTTGATTATCTTTACAGTTGCAGTTAAGTATAATGATGTTAATGAATCTGTATTTTTTTCCGGTGGAAAGGTGTGAATCCGACGCTTTCATTATGTGTCTTATTTTCTAGGCACGTTCACTGTGTCCTGATTCAGAGAGCAGCAGCCTTTGGTGGCATTAGGTTTTTGTGAGGAGGAGGTTGGAGGGTGGTGTCACTGCAACCTCCCTCCTTCAGTGCGAAGCTGTTCCTGTGAGCATCTTCTCCAGCCCTGTTTTGTTAATCCAAGAAGTGTACTTTTGCTTCAGAATAACTAGCAGCTAATTACCTCTTTCATCATGTCAGCTCCTCGCCTTTGAGAAGAGCGAAATGAAGACAACAGCACGTGGCTGCAGTAGAGTGGGATTTATGTGAGTTCGTGGCATATTTATTTTAGGGAACTTTTCAGAAAGATAGTGTTTTATTAGCTTGAACTCTGTTGCTTCTTTCAAGCTTAATTCTGAACTTAAATCTTATTTAGGCTCTTTATTTTTGATATTAAAGCAGTGGATAGAATAATCTTGTCTTTGGCCCTGTCCTCAAATTCTGCACTTTGTGAAGGTAGTTAGCTGAAATAGTTACTTGAACCTTAAATTTTTCATAAGGGGGGTGTTTTTGTTGGTAAACTAGTAGAACAGTCTTTTACTTCAGTGCTCCTGGTGAATGTGGGCTAGACCGAGCAAATCATTTCTATGCGCAACATAGACACTTCAGTATCTGCATACATGTTGGTAATCTATGCATTGGTTCGTATGTGTGTGTCTTTAAAAGGTGCTTACAAAGTTGTTTACAAATATKTAGTTTTGAAAAAAGGACGTTACACTGTCATGGTTAATCTCCTAGAGGGACCCATGTTGTCTTCTATTTGTGTAGAAACCCTCGTTTCTTTCACTTTTGCTGTTTTAAAGTTCATGGCTTTTTCCCCAGTTCCAATATACAGTTTAGTTCATGGTGGGAAGCGAACATGGTAGTGAATTTCTTATCTCRGTGAACTCTGGTGAGCTCCAGATCAAGGGTAATGGCCCTCTCTGTAGGTGCTTGGTGTATTTATCCTTTCTTCTTAGCTGGGATTTGCCTGTTTGTTTCATTTGAAAATACAGATTTCCTTCTTATCTATTCTCTTGTAGTGCTAGTAAATAAAATAATTGTTAGAAGTCTTTTTTTTTTTTTTTCTCTTTTTCTTTTTCTACTATTAACTCGGGAGTCCTGGTTGTGGACTTGCTGAGTATCTCTTTGAGAGCGGGAGTGTGTTTGTTTTCAAGCTTTGACACTGTGTGCTTTTCTGCATAAGAATATGTATAATTTATTATGATTACTGTGCTGCCGCTTCTATCAAAATAAGCAGTGTAATTCAGGACAGAAAATGTTCTCATGTTTGTAATTTTTGGAAGCCAGTGGTATTGTGAGAAAGCGTGCAATTGTAAGACCTGTAATATCTTGACCAGGAAGCAGCCTTCCTGCTCAGTGAAACTTACTGATATTACAGATTTTTTCCTTGCTCTTGCATTAGTGTGACATGATGCTATGATATCGTTGGAGTGCAGGGTGAGAGATGCATATAGATGAATTCCTCCTGTGAGAGTCTGTTGTTTAGTGAGCAGAACCCTGCCTAGCTGGGGGAGATGGGGTTGAAGTCCTGACTCTGACATTCTCCTGTAATGTGGGYGAGTGTCTTCTCTCTTCAGCTCTTTTTTCCAGTGGGTTTATGCCTAGTTTTGGTCAGTACAAATTTTCACAGTTGAGAAGTCATTTGCTGGATTTCCATTAAAAAGAAAAAGAAGTGGGTCACAGTTAAGAACCCCTYAATGTATTTAGAGGAGCGGTGCTGCAGGCATTAGTCACCACTCATAACTTGAATCTTCCCTCGGAATTTGCCTTACTGTGCTTAAATGATCTCGCATCTTTAGGCGACAGGGACATTTGCAGGAGCCACAGCACTCCGTGGGGAAGCTCTCACATTAATGACCGAGAATTGCTRTAGCTTAATGTTGCCTTTTCTTAATTCCATGGCTAGATGGTTATTTCACAGGGCTTTACAGCACTTCAGGATAAGCGGTTTTCATAACACATCTCTGGAGCTGTTTTCTTTTTGGCTTCTGCAGAGACGGCCGTTACGGAAGTAATTCCTCAGTTATGCGAGATAAATTGCTGTCCCTGTAATAAGCGAAAGGCATCGTGCAGTTGATGCCGTCTCTGCTGTGCCTGGGAGATGTCGGCCTGATCCCGACGCCTGGCTCGGGAGGGAGCCTCTGCAGGCGCCTTCCTAGGGAGGAGCGCGGCTCTGGGGCTTGGCTCCGGGAGCGTCTCTTGGGAGGTGAACAAAACCGAAGCACAGGTAAAGCACTAGTGTTTCTGTGAAAATGGTGGCTCTGGGAGATGAGAAACGCAGGCCTGTGTGTTGCCCCACATCAGTGTGTCCTGTTTATGGTGGTAGAAGAGAAGACACCACATATATAGTTCATAGGGTGTGTTTTATTTATGTTTTTACTTGAAGAAATATGGTTAAAATTGCCTACATAAATGTAGGCTAGTAAGGGATTTATGTGAATTAGCTTAACATTTTTATTTGAGGATTTTGAAAACACTGGATTTTGAGTGTTTTATTTACTTATGGGTGCTTGACAAAAGCACACACCCTTTAAAACAAGTATACATTGGAATTCTGTAGGGAAGCCCCAGCTGAAAAGCACCCTTGGCAAATAAAGTGGTGGCTTCCCCTGCAGGCAGGCAGCAGCAGCAGCAGGAAGAKCTGAGTTTTAATAGGGGTCTTACAAGAGCTTCAGAGCTGGAGCTTTGCAGGTACAGATGCTTAGACAGAAATAGTCGCTTTTGTCCGTTAGAATCCGTGACTTTCTTTTTCGCATCCTGAATATTGGGGAATAAAGTGTTACCCTCATTGGTAATCTACAGCCACCAAAAAAAAAGAAAAAAAAAAAAAAAGGATTTAAAATATTGCTTAGTTTGTAGCCCAATAAGTTGCATGCGTGGGAGTAACCGGGTAGGAGCGCAGCCGTGGTGGTGTCCGTGGTGGTTGGAGCTCTGGGCAGAGGCACGCGCAGGGTGATGTGCCGGCAGGTCCGTTGTTGAACGTGCGCCTCCGTCTTGTCCAGCACGGGAAACCCTCCCTGTCCTCCCTTACAGTGGACTTGAAATCCCGGGAGGCTGATGGTCACTTTCTAGGTTGAGAGTCAGGCTGAAGCCTTCGTTAAGTGAAAGTGTGTGGATTGAGAAGTTCAGGAAGGACAGCCTGGGTCAGGTCTAACTGTAGCCCAGTAGACGTTCAAGGGAAATTCAGTCTACAGAAACAGTTGTGCAGGCCTTGTCTGCTGCTTTGGATTTCCAACCCTGCTTTCATATGSAGAAACAGGTCCAGAGTTTACAGGACAAAACTTCTTATTTTGGAGGCACCGGCAGCGCCTTGGGGGTGAATGCGGATTGAAAGCAGCTGCGTGCTGGTGGCGGGCGGCTCGCGGGACCTTGGCCACCGCCGCGGTTCGTTGGGGGTCCCTCGCCTCGAGGGTGCCCTCGCGCCTCGCGGAGCCCGCAGAGCGCCACGGSGGGGGACGAGCCGTGCCCGGACGGCCGCGCTGCGGCGTGCACGTGTGTGCGGACCCGCGGGAGCAGAAACGCAGAGGAGTCGCCTCTGTGCGCTCGAAGCTGCTGTGGRGCAGCTGCGTGACCATCGGCAGCAGCCCCGTTCGCATGGTGCCGGTGCTTTGACTCTACGCAGTGGTCTGGCAATAAAAGAAAGAATTGGGCAATTACAGTAATCTGCCAGGGCTGYGTACTCTGGAATTTTGTGCAGAGGAAAAGGGAGGCTTCCTGCCTGCTCTCAGTTCTTCCAAAATTGCCCTTTAATACCACCTATTCCACAGCAAATAACATAYGTATTTAACAAAGCCGTTAACCACCAGGACCCCCTTAGGAAGACGCCGCTTAGCCGCCAGCCTGCGTGTTTCCTCCAGCTCCTTCCCCGCTGCTCCGAGCGCTGCCTGCTCCTCCGGCCGCCTGCCCGGTGGCTTGCGCTTTGCTCCGTCCCCTCCTGCCTCCGGGCGCCAGCCCCTGTGCTGGGAGCAGGACCCGGGCCAGAGGATGCTCACCCTGCCCTGGGCCACCGCGGTGCCCCAGCCGTGCGGGACCTGGCATCCAAGAAGGTCCTGCCTGGTCCGAGGGGGCTGTGGCGGAGGCCGAGCAAATTCCTGGCTGKCCTGTTCCTAAAAGGAGAGCGGTCACAGCAAGGCAGGGCTGGAGCGGAGCGAGACGCCGTAGCCCCGTCGATGGGCMCGACCTGGTGGATGTTATTCATAATGTTATGTGGRTGTTAGCSTKTTTGTGKKTTTTTTTGTTAGTTTKTTTGTTTGTTTGTTTTGTTACTGGAGTGTGAAATAAACTGGTGTTTTGGAGATTTGTTTTTTTCTTTTTTCTTCAGGCTGAGAATACTCGAATACTTGGTAATCCTGACATTACTTATGCAAACACAGCTATTTATATAAACTCAAAATCTAAAGATGAATGCCGTCCTAGATGTGGCTACAAAAATTGCAAATAAAAAAAGAAAACATCAAAAAACGGCCCCCAAACATAATGACTTTAGGTAGACCAGGTGTACGCAATTAAAAATGAACACGTGCTGTGTTCAATGCCAGCAATTTGTGGTAATATAAATACTTAATGCAGGGTGGCCCTTCCTCAGAATTAGAGCAGCAGCTTTTGGACACAGCAGTTGAAGCTTTAAGTTAGTGCTARTGAGTAGTCAGTGTTTTTTTGCCTTCTCATCCTGCATTTCAAAATTTATTTGGAATTCTTTTCTTTGYGGAGGAAGTGCAGGCAAGGAAGGGGCATGCCAGAGGCATCAGCTTGTTTTGAACGCTTCTGGGTGCTGTTTACAGAGAAGTGAAGATGCAGAATCTTATTACACACACCTGCATTTGTGACTATGCGTATAGAATAAGTTTTGTATGTAAAAACCTAGAAAACTTGCTTTTTACAAATACTGCAGTGGGATGACTTGTCTTAGAATTTTGCATTTTGTCTATTTTAGGTATTAATTTTGGTCTTTTTTTTGGTATGCGCTAGTAATGCATAGAGATGCATAGGGAGTGTATCCTATACTATCTTTTAATTTGTGAGAAACTTCTTTACATGTTTAGCTTTAGTAGTTTAGGTCATGTCTTAACGTGAACTTGACTGTTCCTACTTGGTACTTACTGTCCAGATCTCTTAAGACAGATGCTGTTGAGGCAAGGYCCATGTGCTCACAGGATGGTGACGGTGCTTTATGGCCTTCTTCACAGTGCAAGATACGTTCTTGTGTGCAGAAGCTGAAGTGATCTATTAAAGCGTTCAAGATTTCACTCCGTATTGAGAATAGACGGTTCCTTCTTAATCCCCACATAGCTGATGTCTCTGCTGGAGTGTTCATAGATAGCCTAATTTGTGAGCTAAATTACTAATTGTATTATGTGTCTAAACCTTATTAAGCCTTTTGTGTGGAATTAGATCACAGAGCTTTGGGAAGCCAAGTTCTGTCGCCTCTCTTTTTAATGACGAGAGGAAGTTTTCCTGTCATATTTTCTCCGGAGCTGGCACAGCTCTGTGAGAGCTGCTCAGCTTTTTGCTGGCTTCCCCCTTACTGACGGATGCAGAGGTCTCAAATGCAGGATGACATGGAGCGGTTGAAGGCTGCCGAGCYGGGCTCTGCTTACCTGTAAGCAGTAAGGTACTTGACCTCCTGAAGGTCTTTTCCAACCACRGTGATTCTGTGTTTCTGTTTAACAGGCAGGGTGTTGAAGGGCTTACAGTTGGACTTGGTCATCTTGAAGGTCTTTTCCAACYGYARTGATTCTAAGACCTGGTGTCTGAGACGAGGGTCAGTGGAGACACACACGTGTGTGTCGGCCTGAGCTGTCCGGCTGGGGATTGTGGAAATCACCTTGAGGATGGCTGCAGTTGTGTCGCAGGGTAGGGAGCTTGGCAAAGCGATAGTCCTCTAAGAGCTCAGGTAGTTGGACTCTTAAAAATGTGGCCTGAGTGGTTTGCTGAACTTGCTTCCCAAGGTGATTGCTACGTCCCTGGAAATGGAGCTCGGCTGTGCTCCCTGGATTTCATGAGCACACCTCATCTGTTCCTGGGCATGCTTACGGGGTCAGGCCAGGTGGTTTGCAGCGATGGTTCTGGCTCTGCAGTCTGGGTTTGCRCTGAAGTCACTCTGCTAATGCAGCCCAGGTGAGGATGGAGCTGATTGCCTCCAGCGAGGGGGTTGGTAATACCTAAGAGAAAGTGGGACTTGATGGGTTTTGACATATCTTGCAACAAAATTGGTGGTGGTGTGTAAGATGGTCTGGAGCTGTTGTTTCTTTGATAAAGGAATGTGGTGCTCCTGGTAAAGTTGGGTTCCTTCAGAGAAAATACTCCCAGCTATGCTTTGTACTTGAGATATATATTGCTCTGTTATTCTATGCTCTAAGAAGGCATTCTACACTATTGTCAGGAACTGTTTTGTTTTACATCTGAACTGATCCRAATCTTGTATGTCTGTAACCTTTTCACTTCTACTGCTGCTCTTTAATGCCATTAGAAATGTGCAGGCAATAAATGAAAGTAACAGCATATATAGTTTGCGTTATATTATTGTATATTTTCAAGAGCTTTTTTTTTTTCAGTTTATTATCAATTTACTAGTGTGCTCTGTAGAGTGTATTGGTACAGATACAGGCATCTGTACGGAGGCAGAAACTTCAGAAGGCTCRGAGCCGGATCTTTTTTGTTTTTCCTTCTTCCCGGTACGTGGCTTTGGTGAATCTGTACACTGTTTATGTTACTGTGAGTAGAACAGCCAAAAGTCCCTGTAAAAAGCTAGTGGTCTTCAGGTGTGTCTGTAGGAGGCCTGTAGTCAGTAGGTGTTTCTTTGTTGCTCACAGATCAGTTATCCTGCTCAGTAAAGTATTTTGGGAGATAGCACGAAGTCTTGGTTACTGAGTTTGGRACAAGTGTTATTAAGATTATAAGACCATCCTCATTATGCCTGGTGTACAACTGGTCCTTCTTGGTCAGTGTGTCCCCACTTTGGTMGCCTCAGTGCCATATGGTCTGGATCTAGGTTCTGAGATCCTTTTGTAGGCAAAAGTTCCTTCATCCAAAGCTTGTTTGGTCATCTTCCAGAGCCTTCACTGGAGGAAGGCCTGTTTCTTGCTTGGAGTAGTTGTCCTTATGCTCCYTTCCCTCCTCTTTGGCCATCAATCTGGTACACCTGTGCCTTCAGTGGCAGGGGCTGCCCTGCTCCTGCTTTGCTTTGGAATAGCTGGGGGATGTGCTTGCTTTGACTGYTCCAAGAGCTGTTCCGCATCCTCTGCTAGGACGGGTCCATCTACCATTTATACCAGCAATTCAAATCGGGAGCAGATAGCTCGGGGTTTATTACTGGTGGTGGTGGTGGTGGTGTTATGGTGAAAGGTTTGTGATCCTGGGAGAAGGGTGGGGAGGGCGAACAGCCTTGAGGCGGCTCCCTGATTGCCAGGGCTGGGTACCGTGTCAGCCACATAGCAGCRGGGAGCTTGGTGCTGACGCAGGCAAGACCCCCGAGTGGGAAGGTCAGTAAAATACCTGAYTGAGGAGCAGAGAAGAGCAGAAAAACCCATCTCGTGTCTTGGCCATGGCAGCACGAGCGCTGGCGGCGTTAGTGGGAGCAGGGAGGGCTATTGGCAGCCTCGAAGCTTTGCATCTTGGCTGKGGGAGAGAGCTGTTGTGGGCTCTGTGGACACAGACAGAACTGAACGCTGAGCTGGGCAATTTGTTCCAGAAGTTTTCCAGGGAATTATTAACACTGTCGTTGTGCCAAATGCAGGGACAGTTTGTGCATGGACRGAAAGCGTTATAAAAGCATTGCAAGCTAAGAGCATTTCAAGGTACATTTGGTTGCAGTGCTTTACTGCTTAGGCTTATGCTCTCTGTATCGTGTTTGGATTGTGGGAGTTTGAGAGCTATGGCCTTGCTGCTCATTCCAGAAGGCTTTTTTTTTTTTTTGAGAAAAATAAAAAAGCATAACTATGTAGTTGTTATGTTAAATTGCATTTTAAAGTTGGTGAGAAGAGGCATTCAGAAAGGAGAATGCTTGCGGGGAGAAAAGAAAGCGCGCTGGAGCTTTCTCCCCTTGAGGGCCTTGGGCAGGACCGAGAAGAAGTGGTGCATGCCGAAGCCGTGTTTATAGGCCTTTCGCTTACTGTTAATAAAGCAGGGATGTTCTAAAAGGTTTCCATAATTAAAATGCAGTCCTTGAGTACAGTGCTCCCACAGAATGGTCTAAAGCCCTGCTGCCTTTCAGGCTGCTTAAATCATTATTTATAAGCAAGTGCTGCAGTGGACCAGGTGTTTTGAAGTTGTTTTCAATCAAAACGATGTTAGAAATGGTGGGTATTGAATAAATGAAAACAGAACTTGTGGAGAAGCCGGTAAGTGTTCAAATTGACTGGTTTAGTAACTAATTTACTAGTACAGAGATTGTTGTTGCCCTCTTTTATTTTTTCCTTAATTGGCTAAATATTAATAAATCTGGTTTATTTCTGGGAAACAGCAAGTTTTAACTGTTTTGCAAAAATTCATAATAAAAAGCTAAAGAATTAGCATAATAAATAATTATTGCTTCCAGGGTTTTTATTGTTAAGATAATAAAATGTTAAAAAGCAAACCACTTGAGTAGAAAATAATTGCACTGACAAGCACCACACAGCCAGCATTCACAATAAAGCAAACCTTCCCTCAATGTCAACCTGATTTGCTATCCACATAAATGCTTCCTCACATTATGGAAATGCGCTTTTTTTCTATCAACAGAAGAGAATAAAACTCCAGGCATCTAATTAATCTTGTCTGACGTTTGATTTCCAGCCCAGGTTAAAAGACGAGGCAGGTGGGTCTGTTTTTTTCCCCCCCTCTCTATGTGCATGACCACAGGCGAATCTCTCCATTAATGTCAGGCCGCATCTGTGTGCCTGCGTCTCTGCCACATGTCAGTCATTAATGCACTGGTGTTGCTCGCATTGGATCCGTACGCTCCGGTTTTGTTGTCCGCAGGGCTTGATAGATTGGGAATGGCAGGTTCAGCTGAACATCGCACGCGTTCTACCTTGACCCTCCCTGGAAGAGCAGAGGGGCTCTGCTCTGTAGCAGGAGGATTGGAAACGGTGATTTGTAGCATGGGGAATTTCCAAGTGACGRTGGTCAAGCAGAAGGACGAAACAAAACCCGTTTGGCTTTGCCATGTCTATTGATTAAGAATGCTCCTGTCAAAGTGCACCAACTCTCTGAGTAATACCTAGCTGTGTTACCTGCAGTATTTATGACTTGTTAATGGCAGACGGTAATGCACAGAAAAGCTCCACCAAACCAGCTAGATGCGTTGTGGCGTTTTATCTTCTTCTGAAAGTGTAGCTAATGGTTAGTGCCAGAGGCAGTGTGCAGCGCTTGAAAATGTGGAGGTTTGACCTTATGTGCAGAAACCTGCRCAATTCTGTTTGCACTTCACCAAGGAGATTAAAAAACCCCAAAACTTCCTTTAAAAGGGCACAGGTGAGAACTTGGATSCAAATAATAAACCACTCATTTTAACAAGAAAATAAATATGGCAATAAGTGGTTTGGTTTGATAATTTTAAATGTTAGCAAACTGAAAAATACCTTCTTGGCCWGAGCTTCTGAGTTAAAATGTGATTCTGTCGTCTTTGTGAGCAAAATCCTGCAGCACAATAACTTTTTGCTCGTGAGGTTATAATGTCATAGGAAGAATCAGGGKTTTTTTTACTAGCTGAATGTTAAAATCATCACTGAAAGATTTTTATGTATTTATTTGAAGTTCTAAACGTAAGCTTTGGTCCCTGGTGGGCAGGTGGCCATGCGGTGCGGGTACGTGTTGGTACCGGAGGCCTGAGCTTTGAGATGTGAAAAGGGAGAGAGTTACTCAGGACTCTTCTTTTAGGGAATATGGTTTTCACTAGTTGTCATTGCCCTCTTTGTTTTAACCGTCCTTCCATAATTTTGAAAGACAAGGAGCCAGGATATATTACTGTTTCTTGCTAAATCAAAGWCTGGAGTATGAGGTTCTTGCAGTGAGCTTTTCCCTGGACGTTTCTTAACCCGTTTTGCTTTCAGGAGGGAATGCTCCGTTCGAGGAGCAGTAACGGAGCTTTGGTCCCCGCTTGCCSACTTGTTCCTCTCAAAGAGGGGATGTTGCTGGTGCTGAGGAGGCYGTGAAACGCAGATGTGGAGGGGAAGTGGCCTCCTGGTCAGTGCCCCGCGTGGGTCACAGCCRCAGGGACTCTCAGAGGTCGGTCATGATGCTTTGCGTTTACGTGCTGCAGGAACCTTTAGCTGCTCCTGGAGGGACTCGGGCAGGAAGGAGCCCCTGGAGGYGGCGAGTCTGACCCATCCCTGTGCAAACGGGGCCAACTTCAGAGCTGGACCGCGGAGCCTCCTCCCCTTGGGCCTTGAGCCTCTTCCAGACACGGCAGTTCCACAGCCCCTCCGGGTTGTAAGGGCCGGTAGCACCACAGGTTTACATGGTGAGCTCTGCTTTCTCTGCAGCTGTGTCGAGGACCACCGCAGCTGTAGCCGTGGCAGCTTCCTCTCGGTTGTGTCGCTGTTCAAACACCTGGTGACCCGTGTTCAGCGCGAGGTAATCGCTCCAGAAAGCAAATTTTAAATGACATGGTTTTATAAGGCACATAGCTTAAAMGCATATATTTATTGCTACCATAATGGAGATTTTCGTTGTATGGTACCAACGTTCTTCTCTGTTACCAGAGAACACTGGGGCCTTCCCTAGAGAAGATGCCTTTCAATTAAAAACTTCAGCAGAGAGAAAATACACACGCATGTATAACAGGAAACAAATTGCAGAACCTCCGAAAGGAGCAAAATATATTACAGAAATTCCCTGTGGAGGGAAATTAGTAGTTGATGGATAAGAGCCATAGGTTTTCAACTGAGTTTTGTCCCAGATAAAACGCTGGCAGGGAAGGGAGAACTGTTTCTCTGAACTTGGGACCCCATGGAGAGTTGTGAAACGGCAGAAGGAGGGACAAGTGGTAACTATAGAGTTTGTGGAAAGGAAAGGGGGGCATAGAGATGTTTTCTTGTTGSGCTGGATTTAGATATGATGCTATGCCCCTTGTTTTTATTTTTTAAACTTTTTAAACTTTTTTTTACTTTTTTCCCCTCATTTATTTAACTAATCCTCACTTTTGCTTCAGCTGAGCTGTCTTCASTTCAAGTGCTTAGAAGGCTAAACTTCCTTTTCTGTTTGAAGTACAAGTTATTAAAAAGTCAGAGAAATGGGGCTGAGCAGTCATGCTTTGCATCCCAGGCCTACTGGTATTCACAGAGATTTTGAGTTCCCTTGAGACCTTTTGTTTTAAAAATTGCTGGTTTTAAGTAATAAATTTTGTCCTTGCCAAAAATGTTGCAAGTAATGAGATGACACATGTTGGTCGTTTCCGGGGGATTAAAGTTCATGTTTTGAGAGAGTTCTGGAGTTTATGGCCGCAGTAAAAACATCTCTCTAGTAATCACTGAACAGTGGAAAGGTTATGGGTTATTCCATGTTTAAAGTAACTTCCACGACAGACTTGGAGATAAGAGCTGGTGTCTTGTAGCTGAGATCTGGAGAGGCGCCTCGAATAAACTCGCGTCTTTTTCCTTCCTGTGTTTGGAATCACTGCAGCCTCTGTCCGTGTGACACCTCGGAATCAACATTCCCGATGCCCTGTTCATGCCGTTTAAAGTACACAGGTCAGGTTTTTCAGAACATGGCAAAGAGGTTCTTTGTTTTGTTGCTGCTGCTTGGGCTAATGGTGTGCCAAGCGTGTCTTCCAGGTGGGTGAGGTAGGAAAGATGGAATAGCCCATGTGTCTGTCTGTGCAGCGGGCTGCTCTCCTGGTTTGAATGTGTGCTCACACACACACAAATTGGCACATAAGTGCCAGTTATAAAAAACTGTCAGTCCCAAGCAAGACAAAAACGAGTTGTTTAAAAAAACAAAACAAAAAATAACTGAAACAAAGCAACAAAAAGAGCTTTGCAGGCAAGTAGACCAAAGTTGATGTGCGTATGATTATGGCTGTGAACCTTTGCGCACCACTAGCATGGTTGACTTACGCCAGCAGGCACATAGAGAAGCYTTCTGAATGTATATGAACGTATAGAACGTATATATCCTGCTTTTCTCCATTCACGGGTGCACTCTTAGACAGTGCAGCCCTCAGGCCTCGCCACTTCTAGCCCTGCTTCCTTCAGCATTAACAGAGAAGCCTTTTAGCGAGCTGCCCTCTCCCAGATGATGATAGTTGTGGCTGTYGGTGGTGCATCATGGAGAGGGGAGGGAGTTTTGGAGGTTAAAATAGGGGTGATTTTGCAGCTCCTGCATCCCTGGGCTGGTCACGGACTTGCCCTTGCGTGGGAAGGACGGAGTGGGCGCTGCAAGGCGCCCGCCCTGTGCTTTTGGGGCTGTAGTTGGCCACTCTGGTACCTTCAYGCTGCTGCAGCGGTGCTGGGCAGTGTTGGTGCCCCTGTTCAGCTGTATTCAGCTCACGGGGGCTCTGTCTTTTGGAGGACCTCTCTTCCCCCGGATTGAACCAATCCTACGGGAGTTTTTCAGGCCAGTGTCGGTCCTGGAGCAYGCAGCAAGCTGGAAGGGAGAGGTTATGGGGCGTTGGGAGGCAGGCGTGTGGAGCAGCAGGATAAAGAAAGGGAATAGAAGATGAGGCATGGGAAGGGCTGCAGAGCAGAAGAGAGGAAACAGAACAAAGCTGGAAAGGAGAGACAGAGTCAGCAAGTGGGTGGGGGAGAGAAAGATGGAGAGAGGAAACACAGGAAAGGAATAACTGGCATAAAAAACCCAACAGGGTTAATAAAGTAGGCTGCATCTGAACAAAAGAAGTAATGCCTCCGTTGCTTTTATATTTTTTTTTATTTTGAGGCACCATGTGATGCACGAGTTCTTCGCTCTTGCAGGTACATTTGCTTCCATAACGAATGGAGGTCGGGCTAAGTTTTCAAGTTCCCRTATGCATTGTGGTCTTCAAAAGGTATTCTTTTGCTTGCCTCCGGATGCGTTCTTCCTTTGCAGTGGGGCTATAACTTAGAGTTTTCTCTTTAAAAAAGCCCAACTTCTCCATTAGAAAAATACTCCCCCTGCACCCTTGTGGCAGCCTGGCCACCCTGGCATGATTTTAATTGAGCGTAACTTTGGCATGGATTTATTTCCGCACGGAGCCAGGGTTATCCAGGCTACCAATAGCGACCAACCCGCGGTGGGACGGGGTTTCAGGCTAACCTATRTTGGTCGTCCTTTCAGAGGCCTTCCTGAACCGATAGTGATTTGAAAATGAAACCCAGCGAGCTTAAAGAAAGCAATCGTCGATGCCCAGTGTGCTGCTCAGGCGAGATGATCGTGCAAACCAGATAGGTGACATCTCCCAACAGGCCGGTAGCTCTGTGTGTGTGACTTAATGTGTGTTGTCACCCGTGCTACGGAAGGCTGAGATACATGATCAGACTGGAGCTAGTGTTTTCCTGTAATCATATCTGTTTTAATGAAGTGTAGCACTTCTTACTTACATTATCAAAATAAACCTGTGGTAGTTATAGAAGGATGTGTATTTGTTTCAGAGGGTTGAGTTCTTTAGGCAAACTTGGGGAAAAATATTTGTCTTTGCACTCTAATTTCCTTAATGAAAAATGTTTCTGTATATATTTATAGGTGSAGAGATTGAAACATGACATTAGGTGTTATGTGCTTAATTCTACAAGACCAATTTGATTAACTGGTCTTTTATTGCTATGCTGTAGGGAATGGGTGATTTAACTGGTACTTTTGGTAAGAGTTGGTGTTGGATATAGTATTTTTCGGGTACATTTAGATGAGGGCCTTACTTAGAATTCTATCTTTTGCAAAATATTTCCCATATRTTATGTCTGATTTACCTTTAATGTYTTGTTATTAYAGTTTATTATATTTATTATTTSCCTTTGAATATTTATKARGCCCARGGYGGAGTTCCCTGGCTCGCGGGTGTTGCGGCACCGCACAGCATGGYGTAGGGCAAGGCTGGAGGGAGCCGTTCGGTCCTGATCTTCTGCGGTGTCTCGGGTACCCCTCCCGACACGCCACTGAGCGGGGATCGAATGGGGCTGTGCCCGGTGCCACAGGAGATGAGCGCTCAGGAGGCCGGGCTCGGCCTTCCCACCGCACTCATTCCCCCTACTATCAACTTCAAAAGCAAGGAAAATTGTCTGGCGTTCAGGGYTCATCTGCAGATAAGTTTCCCGCACGCCACGTTGTACTAGGAATTCTGTAGGAGTGTCCAGCAGAGGCTCTTGGATGCATCCAAGKGTGGAGAAGCACGAGCAGCTCACTCTGCTTACAAAGCCGAGCGTGTTGTCCTGCTTTTAATGTGTCTGTATGGTCTGTACAGTGCTTCACACCATGAGTTATTTAGCTTGGGACTTTTCGTGTCTTGTGAGGTATTTTTAATGGTTCAGAATTCTGACTTCATTTTCCTGTGGGTTTATTATATTCCATCTGCTTTTATTGTTTTCTCTGGTAGATTCAAGGGAATTTTTTGAACTGGCYGGGTGGTGTTGGAGGTTTCTCCCACCCTGGTCTCCCCGTCTGTTAATGGATTGCTTGCAGTAGCTGTTGCTCATGTTGGCATCCTGCTAACTTGGAGAAACGAAAACAGGAAAAAGCAAGAGCCACTCTTCTTGTCGATGTGCAAACAAGTTTGGCTTACTACCTCCAATGCCTTTGGCAGCATAACTCACACTCAAGTTAGGTGTGCATGCATACAAGTTACAGGCACTGTGATGCTTTTACTTATTCCTTTTTTTCCCCCATGTTTAACCTTCAGCAATTCTTTTCCATTCATTCTCATACTAGATAGGCTGGTTCTCACATGGTGAGTTCAAGTGCTGTTGTGTAGGATATGCACTCGGAGGCTCCTGTTTTGCCTGTTAACTCACTCTTCAGAAACATACTGGTGCCGTGTAAGGAGGGTGTGATGTCCTTGGAGATCTTCGGGAAAGGTAAACRGAGAATAGCAGCATATATAAACATAAAACATAATATTAATTATGTTATCCTTGAAGATGCAGTGGGTGACCATGTGCCTGTTTTCTCAGACTGCCAGTACTGTGATTGGGATTTGCCCAGTATTACAGTACCTAAGGTGGTGCCTAAATTGAAAGTACATCATAGATTTCTGGTGTCCTAGTTGTAGCTTTATGCCAGTCCATCCAATTTTGATCGTGTGTAAATGTTCCATGTGTCTTGAGAGCCTCGAGAAAAATTAAAAATGCTGTGGTCATTAGACGGCTCACCGTCTGCTCGGATGGAGCCGTTGGTTTGTGGGGACGGGCAGTGCTTGGGTGTCATGYGCTGCTGGAGAAGGGAGCACGCTGTCTTTGTGTAATTGAGATTTTTCTTTCCGCCCCTCTTAAAGTCGCACTGGACGCGGTGGGAGAACTGGGCTGTTTCTCAGGGTGCTGTTGTGCATGAAGCAGAGTCTCTTAAGGGGTCACTACAARGATCAGTTTTTAATGTCTAGAGAAGCAATTTTTAATTATCTTGGCTGAGCTAATATTAGAAACTGAACTTCTCCGTTCTGATCACTTAAATGCTCACAACAGACSAAGAGCAGAACAGTGATATCCCGGTGCCTTTTCATTTTCCAGATGTTTCAGTCATGCTCTTTTAGTTAAGGCAGGATTTTATACTCATAGGCAAATGCTTCTAACTGTCTCAGTAACAGTGGGGCTTTAAAATAAGCAAAAACTTATAGTTGTGTCATAGTGTTGTCAGCGCTTCATTGCGAGCTCTTATTTCACCCTATGGCTATTTGGCTTAATATTAAAATATTTTAACTGTTATTTTGAAATGCACGTAAAAAAGAATGCTCTCACTTAAAAATATATACATATATGTAAGTATTTTTAAATGGTACATGTGTAAAAATACATGGTAGGTGAGAAATAGCTGTCTAGTGCCTCATTTTAATATAAATAAATAAAATAAAGAGAGCACAGACATACTAACACAAAAGCATCTCGGATAACATCAATGAAGCAATTTCATTGTCCTATTCCTTTTGTGCTCATCTACTGTGTGATATCTTCATGAGCAACTCTCCAAGCAGTTCACAAGGGAAAAACCTTTTCCCTTGGCTTGTGGAAGCCAAGGATAAGTCTTCACCCATATAATGCTTGTTTTTTTAATACAGTATTTACATAGATGCATTGAAGGCAATGTAAAAGGCTTAATTCAGCTCTGTGGGAGGCTTGGGATGGGGAAGGCCGTGTCAGTTTGAGGGTGTGATGTGGTGACCAAGAAGTCAAAGGCAGGGCAGTTTTTAAGGGCTTCTTTTTTCAAGCAGCCTCAATCTCCGTTTCAGCAACAGTCCGTATCCCTTTAAGCTTCTCTCCTACCTTCCGTATTCCAGTGTTCCAACCTGACACGTTCCACAGCAGAGCAAATTGCAGTTGGCCGGAGTTGACCATGTTGCTCACGAAAAGAAAAATGGATTTCTCCTCTGCATTGAAGATGCAGGATTTGATGGGAAACCATATCCCTGCTATGTAATTCTGTTTGAGGAATTACTTACTGTAAGATTTTGGTTTGCTACTAGTGAAGGGTTTGGTATACTTTAACACTGAATTTATCCATGTTCTACAGTGGATAGCTCTGTTTTATTTTATTGGACTTATATGAGAAGGGTGCTAGCAGTTCTGGGTAGCCCTTWTAAAAATAGCTGGGAAGAAGGTCAAATGGTATGTAATACATGCACACATAAACACAGAGAAGAGAAAAAGATGTTTGTGGTAAATTTCTCATGTTTTCCCCATTTAGCAGGCATTTTCTACTTAGAGGAAGATTATGTTWAATAAACACTCTTGAAGCAGTTTTTAATAGAAAGTTTTAGGTCTTTAAAAAATCCTGTCAACCAATGCTACATGATAAGCACTGGAATTCTGATCTGTGTGTTGGAGKCATCTCGTGAGATAGCAGGAAAATTAACTTAAAGTTTTATTAGACGAGTTTGGTATCGGTTATGACACCTCTCGCGCAAATAATGTTTTTTATCTAAATACATTTTTACCAGTCTCATTTAAACTATCATGCTGAATATCATTGCCTTGTAATGCAGCTAGTTTGAATTACTGATTTGCCATTCATTCTTTATTAACGTAATGGCAGTAAATTCTAATAAAATCAGTCAGACTGMTGTTAATAATTTACCATAGGTTTCGTAGTTCTGTGTTGGCGTACATTATGTTGCATTCACTTCTGGATATACAACTTAATGAGAGGATGTTTCTTTTCCAAAAATTTCATACAAGGAAGAAACAGCTACTTCTCTGCAAACAAGCCCTGGAATTGTGTAGCCAAGCTATGCACTGCTGGTCTTAGGTCTTAGTTATAATCAAATTGTGCTTATGTGTAAATATGCACTCTGTTAGGATAGTACTTGGTTCAGGAAGTACTTAGCTTTGTCCTGAAATCTTCTCCCTACTTCTCCCTACTCTATGAACGATACGACTAATTCAAATAAAGCATTATGGTTGGCAAAGACACTGATCATAAAACGGTTTTGGTGAAAGAGTTCATGGTTTTCTTTCTTTTTCTTTCTTTTATGAGTACTTGTGAAGGGCCACAGTTGCTGCTGCACTTTCAAGGAGAAAAGGAAAAAAAAAATGTTGTTGTTACATGTTCTGAGGGCCACAAAGTAGTTGCTGCCTTTACCGTCTGGACCTGTGCATTTTATTTTGCATGAAGTTTTCATAACAAATAAAGATTGTAGCTGTGGCAGCCCTAATGGAACCGCAGCTTAATTATTGATAATTTCCGAGGGTGGGACGCTGGCTGGATGTCACCCGTGGAAGCGCGCCGCTGCCGTGGCAACAGCCGCAGCGTGTCATTCAGTGCTTRGGCTGTTTGTGGACGCCACAGTATCGTAGTTATGGAAAGGAACGTGCGGGAGGAGGGGGCCTGGATATCAGTGAGCGGTGTCTCACGTAGCCGTGCGTTCTTCGGGAGGGATGCCCGTGCTGCAGACACATCCAGCTCTCGGATTTGTTGCCCGTACAATGAAGCTTGTAGTGTAGTGGAACACTTGATTACTGTTTAGGAGTGCTGTACTTAAACATTAGGAGGAAGAGACGTGGAAACCCGTGTAAAGCAAGGGAATGTTCACTGTGAGCAGCTAGTCAGTTCTTGAGAGCCAAACTGGCCTTGTGGTTGTGCTGGGTAGACAGAGCAGTGGGTCCTTTTGGCCTAGGAGGGACAAAAACGTGAAAACAAAGGACAAGGCCAGAAAAACAAAGGACAAAACACCGTGCATCTGCTTTGCTTCTGGAAAATCAGGCGTGTGAGCTGCTGGTCTTGAGTTTTAGTTCATTTTTACAATGTAGCAGAAATCTCAGTCTAGCATAGCTGTCTTACAGCTTCGGTAACCCAAATGCCAGGCCGTTGCTTATATTTGTTCACAGAGATATGTTTGACTTCTCACCCCAACTAATGAGAATGTGAGAAGCRTTTTGTGATACTGTACAACGGTTTCAGCAATTATTTTTAGATACAGATAATACAGTACGGACTTTGAATATGTGCAAATGTGAAATACCTTGCAGGTACATCTAAGAAAGCTCACCTTCTCTCCACTAGCAGACTGCTTTTCCTCTCTTTTTGCATGAAGGACTTTGATACACATTGTGTTCTATTTATTGTCCTTTTCAGMTTAGTTTGCAGGTCTTTTCCTTAGAAGTMAAACTTCCCACGAAGAAGCAAACTYGTCACCAGAGCAGCARTACTTACAGAGAATAATGAGAAACTTGGAAAAYAGAAAGTATATTGAAGAAATCTCAAAATATTTACCTGACCATCAATTAACTGAAGTTCTTCATGCATGTGGATGAGGTGGTATATAACTAGTTATGTTTGTGCCTTCCAACAGGGAGCTGGGTAGAGCGTTGCTGTATTCAAGTGTCATCATAGAGGAAGCATAGGCTAAAACAGATGTTACAGAGTTGAAAGGAATGATATTTTTAATGTCAGATAGTTTAGAACTTTTCAAAGAGTTGATACAAAGAAAGAGTAATGACTGTTAAGGTATTGACTTTTAATCCTCTGTGCCTCRGGATTGTTAAGCACAATTAAGACATTGGTAGAGACCTGACACACTGGAAGAGCTTGGAAGTGGCATAAAGCCTGTTCCATGCCCTCTTCCTTAAGTGGCCTAGAACAGGGAAGAAATTTATTATTTTGGTATTTATGAAAAGAAAAGTTTCCAGGTGTGATTGTCTGAGAGGAAAAAAAACACAAAAGGAAAGCCTGATTGAATGGTAGGCAAAATCTGTGGCTTTCACAGTTTGCATCTGCAAAGAAGCTCTTTCTTCATGTTTAAGTTTAGGAAGGAACATTTAATTACCTTTAAATAGAATAATTTGCCCTGCAGTAACTAGGCAAGTGTCTTCACCTCTCATGTTCATTTTTATGACCAAAAGGGTTGTGATGATGCAATCGCCAAGACCGCAACAGATTTCTACAGGAACTGCCTCTTCATGATGCCCTTCAACTGGCTGCTCCCGCCAGTCGATGCCTGCCGCCCCCAGCGCCGCTCTGTGTTTGTGTTCCGGYGTTACCTGTTGGTCTTGGCTCGTGTTTCGTCCCGAGGAGTACGGACTCGGCAGCGGATGTTCCGGCTGAGGGCACAAAAGCGCTGTACGTCCCTCCGAGTGACAAAGTGCCAGGCTCTGGAAAAGCTTCAGATGGCTTTCACGTTTGAATCAAGAGGCGTGAGATTTTAATTCTGGTGTCTTCCAGAGTCTACCTAAGGATGCTTTCTTCAATATTGTATTGGCTTATATATATATTACTAACTCAAAGGAAAGCTTATGTTGATTTATATATGTAGTAAGACTAGAGTGGCTCTATTTTGTAATAGATCAATTTTGTTTCTCTTAATTAAATAGAAAAAATATTTATTGCCAGAAAGAATGAATTAACAGCTGTTTTGGCCTCCCTCAAAATCCCGACTTGGAAGAAAACCCTTTGCATTATTAAAGCTACCTTTGCAAAATCTCTAGTGTGAGTTATAGGAAATAGAGTTGTTTGCTAACCAACTCTATAGCCCTTATTAAGCTTTCCTCATTCTGTAAAAGCAGTAGCTCTGAAATACAGAAGTGATTGCGTTAAATCCTTGGCTGGCAATTTTGTGTGGGATTGAGTATTGAAATGCAGCAAAGCAAATAATGAAGGCATATGTTTACCTATAATTCTTTTTACCTTGGGAGAAGGATTAAATAGGAACAGTTTGGTTGTTGTCAAATTCTTAACAGTTGCTTTCAAGCATGAAACAGTCCCCGGGCTCTCTGAGGATTTACTTAGCAGTTTGAATAGAGAGGTCTTTACTGCTAATGGAAGCACGATGGCAGGCTTAAGCAATGGGGTGCTTTATAGCCTCTTCAGCCACTCGAGAAGATGTAACATCAAATAGCCGAGATCGTCTTGGTCCCCGTTGGCGTTTGGGAAGTTGCACAAAGATGGACGAATAAATAATTCAGAGTCATAAGGAGGTCTTGATGCCAGAGCGTTGCAACTATCTAAAAGCTTGATTCGCAGAAGGGTTAGTGCCGGGAGACGCTCTGTAGTTTGTACGGGAGCTTTGCCCCAGGGAACGTTTACTGATGATTTAAAAAAAAAAAAATCCCTGTGTTGGGATTGATGGGAGTGTGTGGAAAAGTATTTAACATTCAAAAATATTCCTCAGAAAARGGAATATTTTATCTTTGTGCAGATGGCTTGCAAGTGTTTTATTTTTTGTAGTCTTTAATATAAAAAAAAAGAGGTGTTGGGATTACTTTGCATCAGAAATATCAGAAGTCCTTTGCTGTGTGATGCATTGCAAAATCCTTCATTGGAGAGACATTGAATAAGGTCCTTCATAAGACATTTAGAAATGTATGTAGATGTTCTGCAATTCTGGATKCATTCCCAGTCCTGCCTTAAAAGTTTGTTTCCTTGTTTGTTTATTTATTTAAAGAGTTATTAGATGGAATAGTTCTTTTCTTTGAGAGGATATGCTTTGAAAGAATATTTACATGTCCTAGGGTTTCCTTGGTTTTCTACCAAGCAGGACAGCATTATTTATGATTATAGTTTTCTTAAAAAAAAAAAAAACCCAGCTCCCTCAAATAATATATATATTTAAAAATTGTTATTAAACTTGCTTATGTGGTACCTGCTCTTTAGAAGATGTGCTACAGGAATGGTGCTGTTATGTGCAAACTGGTCTGCGACGTGCAGGCTTGGGRTAGTTTTCCATCCTTTGAAAAGCTTCTTGCACGGTCACTCAATCCAAGTTTTGTGCATGTGAATTGCTGTGCTCAGTCTGCAGTCTTAAATTTAACTTGCCCAATTTTTGTTCTGAAGATCATCATCTCTTCATTGCAACATGTCTGTAAGAGGAGATTAAGGAGCAAATACATTAATTTATAGAGATGTAGATTCTCATGTGTTTTATTTAAAAATCCGTTACTTATTTTGTCCTATATCTGGAAAGGTATTGATACAGTGAGCCCAAGACTGAGCTGGATMATCAGACAAATCTGAGATGCGTTGTCTCAGTGGTTCATCATCTCAACATGAGTAGGTTCATCATCGATCAACACCTCTTACAGCCTTAAAGCCAAGGCTTATTTCAAGGTTGAACTTATCCAGGCTTCTGCTGTGTTGGGTCTTATTCTGCCTTTTTGCTAGATTAAAGAGTTGTCTATTATGAGAAATCTGCTTCTTACTTATATTTCTTATACTGTGAGCAAACCACCTGTTCAGTTTTTCTGAAATAAGTAATTGTGCTTGAACATCATAGGTCTCAACAGATGGCAATTTTTCCCAGGCCTGCAATGATTCTTGCAGCTCTTCTGATGGTATTTGTTTCCTTGGACCAAGAATAGTCTTTGTATATAGAAGTCTCCTGATATATTAAGAATACTGAATTTTATTGARGACCTTCTGTGCTATAATATCAACAAAAATACCAACATTTTTCTTTTTTTAACCTCAACATATTTTTTTGCTCTTTCATTTATTTATTTTTATTTCATAATTGTTGAAGAAAAAGTGCAACTTTTAAGCAGACTAATGATGGTATCAGGGAAGCTGGTGTACTCCATCTGCCATTGGACCCTTTGGATCATTTATATATACTCCCTCATCTAGCATTATAGTGCCTTTAGTCAGCAGTGAAGCCAAAATTACTCTGTAAGGGAACCTAATCGGGTAAAAAGGACATCCAATTGGGTCTGGCTTCCTTTGCTCTTCCTCTTGCAAGGTTTGTATTTTTTGGCTTCAAYAGTGAGTACAAAGTATCTTGAAATTCTCTGCCAGGAGAATAGGACACCATTCTCTCCAGCAGAGCTTGGCTCTAAGGAAGCTGAAGCCAAAGCAGAGCCTGCAGTAATTGAAAACATTTTGCTTCTGTCTGGGAAAGAGACGTATTAGCAAGGGGCACCCTGAAGAAAAGCCCAAAGTCTTCCCTAAAAGTCTTTCAGATGATTAATGTCTCCGGTGTCCAGCTGTACATGCACTCAGTGCTGCAAAGGTGCTGTCCAAATGATAGATGAATTTGCAGGTTCCATGGGCAAAGARGAGAATAGAGTCCATGTCCCACAGTCTTTGAAAAGCTTGTGGAAGTTGCTAGCTTTTAGCTATTTAATATATATGTGTGTATATATATTTTTTTTTTTTCCCCTGTGTGGTCTTTTATTTATTTAATTTTATTTTCTCTGGGTTCAGGGCTTCCTTCGGTTAACAACCCATTTAGTGGCCTCTTGCTGGGGAAGGAAGGGTGCTTTTGTTCAGGTCAGCACACCTGCTCCTCGGATATAGTTACATTTATTTCCCTTTAAAAACGAGTATCTCTTCAGGGAGTTTCTTAGCCAAACTTTGAAACGTTCTTTGGAAGGTGACGACTGATCACCTCCCCTCATCCGAGAAACAGGGTACTTAAAATTCTGTCCGTGTCTTCAGGCACAGCCAACTTCTGCGAGCTTCTCTCCTCAGTTAAAAAAAGTTAGGGGCAATTTTTCAGGTCAAGCATTTTCTTGCTAAGGGAGGMACAGATTTGAAGATCAAGAATATGAAATGGGACAGGTTTGTGCTATTTGAATCTTTTGGGAATCAGTGCAGTAAAGTGTTTTGTAACTGTTTGCTAATATCTCTTAAAGCCTTTAGGATAAATTCTTTGCAGATAAGAGGTTTCCAGAATCTTAGAGTCGACAGAGGAGAGTAGCTGCTCGGGTGGCTGATGCTGATCTGTTAGCTCTTGGGCAATCTGTGATTCAGAGGCTCAGTTGCRTGGGCTTGCAGAGGGGTGAAAGATCAGCACTGGGCTTCTGTAAGGACAGGCAGAAAAGTATTGCTTCAGCTGCAGTGAGAATACGTGGACAGCAGAAATTTGTCTGTTAAAGTCTGAAATGTTCCATCGAATTTTGAAGAACACGCCACTGCAGTCAAGGTTTGTAACCTTTGGAGCCCAGCATCATCTGTGCTTGGAAGCAATCTAGCGGGACTAGCTTGTGGTTCTCTCCCTTTTTTGGCCACAGACAATTTTAAGGCTTGTTAGAGCTGGATCTGCTGGATAAATGTTCATCTTTGATAGTATGCAGTCTCYCTCATGCCGCTTTACCGTTCCTGTTGATGTTTTGCTTATGTTGATCAGTTACTTCCTTTAAGGAGCTTAGGAGAGGACTGTTTGAGCGATGTCACCCTCTGCAGATAGTGCGCGTGGGGCTGCCTGGCTCATTTGTTGCCTAGTGCCTTAACATTAGTGGAATAAGCTCAGTAGTTTAATATTAGAGGAGTGCTTTTCGCCCTCTTTGCTCTGTATTCATATTCCTTAAATGTCCATATTGGTACTGCTGAATTCCCCTTATGGGCGCTAACGGAGCTGACAATACTGGGAAGACCATGTTAGGATTTTACTATCATACTCTTTACAACTGTTAACCCTTTTCTCCATAAATATTCTTGATCCTGTGAGACTTCTGGTGATTTGGTAAATCTATGTGTAAGTAGTTTAAAAAAGCAGAAGCTCTGTATGTATCATTAGTTGCATATATGCTGGTGGAATATGCACTGTTGGGAGCTTCTAGACCTCTTGAAAAATCTGGTGCGTACAAGGTATAATCTGATAGTTGATAAAATCTTGTCAGCTGAATATGTGTTACCTCCAGGGTAGCCATCAGTTTTTGTTTTTATTTAATTCTGCTGCTTTGATCATATCCACACTTCCCTGACCTCTGCATCTTATGTCATGACTTTTCAGAAATTTTGTGCAGAAATCCTTCKCTAGGAATCCATATATTTTGCTGTGGCAATTTCCAGAGACCTTTTTTTGTTTGGAAAAAAACAATGTATTTTGCTGTTATGAAAAGAGGAGTTACTAGGCAAGGTCTCTGTTTTGGGTTTAGTAGTAGATAGAAACCAAAATTAAAAGGTGGGAGATTAACAGCTGCCTCCTGAAGGCCGTTTCCTCCTTTTGTTCGGCTTTCCTTTCAGAGGAAGCTAATCTGGGTTTTGGGCTATGGAAACTTTTACAGGGATTCATGGCTTATGTTACCAGAAGGGCCTGGCGGGTAGGGAGAGGGGCCGACTGCCAACACCCTCTGGGCTGTACTGGTGCCAGAGTTAAGTCTTGCTTCATCCACAGTGTTTAATGTCCAGTGAGGTAACTCCCAGCTTCTGTTTGTGTGTGTTTCTTTAGCCCCCCTGTTCCACAAAAACCCACACTGGGCTGGCTATTATTAGTTTTTAATTCTTTCCATTCTGGCATGGAGACTCTCATTCTCCGCACTTGCCCCATGTTTCTAAATACAGGTTTTGGATATGTTTTTAAAAATGATTACTTAGTCGTGTGACACACTGTGCATTACGGAGGATGCTGTGTAATGCTCCCCTTTCCTCTTCATCACTGAAGGTTTTTCTTCAGTCTTTCCGGCATCTTCAGGCTCGACTTGGAGATGATGCAACTTCCTTAATGGTCGTTAATAGAAACGCTAAGTAGGACAGTGCTAATAGCCCCTGCTACAAGCAGGCATTGGTAGTGATTCTTCTAATTAATTACCAATTGATACCTGTCACTTGCTTGGGTTTAGTTAACTTAATATGTGCCAGGCAGATGTTCTCATTTCCTGGACTCAGGAYTGTAAAGCCCCCATCAAATAAATGCATTGCCTGAAAACTGCTGCGTTTCCTTCAGGTGAGATTGTGCTTCAGTTTCTCATAAACTGCTGCTGAATTATGTTAGTTTAGTCTTGTGGACTTTCGCAGCAGCTGTTCTGCCACTGGAGAGTGTTCCAGGACTGGGGGACAGATGGAGATGTTTCTTGTTCTTGTCATCATTATTTTTTGAGAATCATCACAACTTTATCTTCTGAAGCTTTCCAGTTTTCTGAGACTTCAGTTCTTACGTAGCCATTCACTGAGATAACTCTGTGTGAGTCAAAAACCCCTAAGTCACCTCTCGTGGGGAAACTCTTAACAGTATGATTTTAGCAGAGCTCCTGGTGGGATGTGAGTCACGGTTTTACATCCTCCTTACCGAAGGATGTTTTGCACAGTGTGAGAGGAATCTTATGACATAGGTGATGTAGGTGCAACGTTACTGCTTTCCCTGGTGCTCTTGGTTTGCTTTGGCTTGCTTTGGCTGAAGCAAGTCTGTAAAACTGCACCTTAGATTCATCTTCATTTAATGAACTGTGTAACTTGACATCTTCTGGTTTTGAGTTTCTCAACCCTAGGGAATGATCCTAAGCAGTAGATAACTTCTGCAGGTTCCTAGGGCCCTGCTTGGTGCTCAGCRATAACAGCTAAGTCCTTTTAAACAAGCTCCTCTGGAATTTTCTCGGGTAAAATGCCAGGCTGCTCTGCAGCAGAGCTCAGTGCCCAACTTCTGCACGTCCAGCGGTCGAGAGAAGCTCGAGGTGGTGGCAGAAGACCCTGGGGTCCTGCACCCAGAGCCTAGGAGGTTCCTTTGTCCGCAGTGTGCCAGACGGCTGTGCTGCTCTGTGCTGTTCATCCTTTGTAGAGCTCATTTATGCAAGATGAAGTGCCTTAACTAGTACACAGTRAAGTGTGTTTCTCATGAAGATACTTGGCTCTTCATTGTCCTATTCTCTTTCAGAGCTAATTTTAGTGTGCTTAATATAGTGATGTGTCCTGAGGACAGTTCTTAAGCGCCTGTATGCTAACATTGTTGAATTAATTAATACTTTTATCTGGACTTAATCAGGCATTTGCCTGAGGTAGTAACTTGAGTATGATTAGCTGGTCAGTCTGTCACTACTTTTTTAGTCTTAGCCTAAACAAAACAGGAGATCAGCATGACAAAGCACAGATTATATTTCCATGCTGTAAAAAATKATGGAGGATTGAAACAGAAATGCAGAGGTTGCCCACGTTCTTGTCAAGTACTATCACTAGGAGCGCTGCTGCTGGTTGCATTTCCTTCCCTCCCTCCAAAGCAGCGAGACTAAACTGGAAATGGTGAGATCTGCATATTTCTGTTGTTTTTGTTTTTACCTTTTTTGGCGTGAGTAGAACTGATTTTGCTTCAGGCAGGAGAGGTGAGGGTTGGCGGGACTTCCGTCGGAAGTCGCTTGTCGCTGGCTCCGCAGCGAGGTGATTCGGCACTGCGTCGTCCGGAGCTCCTGCAGAAGGCTCGGACAGAAACGCTGGAAAATGCTGTGGTCAAAGAAAAACCTCAGATGCTGTTAAAAAAAACCAGGCCTGCAGGCCTCGGAATGTGCCCGACCCACTACCGGGATGGGGCTCTTGGCTGTTCCTTGGAGACAGGAGATTCGTGTCGTATGGAGAAGCGATGGGAGAACAAACGTGCCAGGGAGGTGCCTGGTCCAAGAGCGTTGGCCCAAGCGGGACGCCGCTTGACGGGGCGGCCTTGGGGAGCGCATCCCCTTGGGGCGGCGAGCGCGCCCTCTTCCGCAGCAAGTGCAAGGGAGCGGCTTTCCCAGGAAAAACAGAACTAGGTTTTCCTTGGTTTAACTCTTCTTTTGGTGCCCGTCGACCACAAAAAGACAAGGAAAAAACCAAACCCCGAGGAGTCAATAATTAAAGTCATTAATTGGGAGCACTGAGCCCATCCGTTAATAAACCTGCGTCAACAAAGGAATCAGCAGATTAAAGTCCAAACGATGCAAACATTAGGGCCCCAATACTCATTTAAAGGACTAAATGAAGCGGAGTCTCTCTGAAGATTTGCTCTGTCTATATGTCCTCAAAAATTAATTTGGAATTTTTAATAATTGAATATCTGCAGCAAGCCCCAAAATCTAAAGGTTCACAGGCATGTTTTTGCGGTCCAGTTCTGCTAAATAACAGTGGGTCAGTCACATTCCACCTGCCAACCCCTCAACCCAAGCCCTAMCCACGCTGTGCAGGAGTAGATGTAATAGCATGGATAGATACTCTAAATGCGAGTGGGTAACAGGTAATAACTGTAAGAACAGTAGTAAAATAAGAAGGAACAGTATCTTTTTGTTGGTTCACATGCAGGTTTCAACTAATAAGTGTTTTCCAGTAGAAAAGATATTTCTATCCTAGTGTGGTCTGAAAAAGAAGRAAGCCTACAAGAGAATTACGGCAAATAATGCATATCATTAGTCTTGAAAAAAAAGTTGGGAATCTGTTCTTTGCAAAATAGACAAATTTGCCATATTTGGTTAATAATTTCAGATAAAATTACTATTACAATTTTATTAGATGGACTGGCACAAATGTAATGGCACATTTGAATATTGCCCTAATTTGTCTGTTGAATAAAGAAAATAAGAAAATAATTAAAGATTAATTTAAAGCAACAAAGAGCCTATTACTTAACATTGTGGATTGTGAGCTTCCTTTTCTAGGGTCTTTTTTTGGTGTAATTTACGTGACATTTCTGAGAGTGCCTCTTCCTTTGTAGGTTGCCCCATTCCCTGAAGGTTTTATATGGCTGTAATTCTCATGTCCATTTATCAACTTCTACCTACTTTGCCATTCTGTGTTCTCATTGTTTATGCCAATGTTCCCACAGCAGCAGACACAGAAAATAATTGCTATAAAAATCAGAGGAAAGATATCCTAGGGAAAAAAAAAAGTCATTGTAAGTATTTATCTTAAATTATTAGTAGTATTTMGGCAGGAGCTAGAAATAGAATGAGCAAGTTGCTGAAGCAATATAGTGAGTTTAACATGAAATTTTAACTGTTACTGTAATGTTACTCATAAAACTTTGGACTTAAGTTATTTTTCAGGCTGTTACAGTCTGTATTCAGACTATATATTTTTTTTCTTTCTTTGGCATTTTTGTAACTCTGGTAGATTCCTGGAAACACAGACAAGAAGTTAACATCTGGTTTTGCAGTGTGATGTTCATTAACAGGTAGCACGTCTTTGTAGCATCACTCTTGCTAGGGTTCAGTCTGTCTTGTTTGTTTGTTTAGTGCTGTTAGGCATTCGTTTAGCTAGAACAGTAGACTGCTTATCTCCAGCTTCCGCTTCTCCTGTTGCTGGAAGTGAGTGTTATGGGCAGTAGTTTATTGCTGAAGGGAACTAATTTCAACTGCTTTTGGTCATGTAAAACCACTAGGGCTTCCATAGCAAACCACAGTGGTGGACTGGTTATGAGTTCTCTAAATCTGGATAAACCCAAGTTGTGTAAGTATAGCAAAGCATGAAAACATTCRCTTCCTTTTTTTTTTTTTTTTTTTTTTTTTTTTTTTTTWAATTTAATCTTTTGTTTTGCTCTCCTGAGGATCAGGCCCTGATTTTGTAACATTTGATGACACTTAAGATACTCTCATCTGCATTAGCTTCTTCTTGTATTATTACACATTTTTATAGGAAGTAAATGTTAGAAATATTTCTTTATTCCTCATATTTGGCTAACGTGCCAGCCAGTGTTACAGCTGCTAAGCCAGAGAAGGAGTAATGTGGAAAAAACTGACTTTGTTTGGGGCCAGGTGACCAAGCATATGGTGGCAGACCTTTCATTGCAGGACACAGCCAGAGTGATTAAGGTACYGTGGAAGGCAGCAAGGCTTTTTCCTCCCCTCTTTCTCTCTCTTTCTCTCTCGTTTATTTATTTAGGTTGCTGTGGTCGCCTCGGTGCGGTAACTGCCCCGGCGTCAGCGCTTTGCAGCAGTGCTGCCCCTCTAAATCCTTCGGATTCCTGATGTGGCACATTCCAAGGGCCGGCATAATGGAGGGCCGTTCGGGTAAACCTCGGGATTAGCACGCGGCGGAGAGGCCGGCAGCGAGCGGCGGTGTTGCTGTCCTGCGCCTTTGGGCTAGTCAGTGGGTACCACAGCTTACATGAAATTGGGAGTAATAGCTGGGTGTTTTAGTGTTAAGTGACCGGTGTCGGGGAAACAAACCCCATTCCCTAAGTGGTTGTGTTGTTACCGAGCTGAAAGGAAATTTCCAAAATGTTTCGTTTTTCTTCCACTCATAGACAGGAACTTTTAGAGTACTTACTAGTATYGGTGTTTGCAAATCCCTATAGGACYTCAGCTTTATGTGTAACAACCATCGTAGGTTGTTGTTGCATTAAACCTAATCATAACACATCTGATAGCAAATTTGTGATGAAAGGAGCTCAATTTTGTTTATCATGGTTGAATGTGTCCAGATAATTGTTATTAATGCAGAATGCATTTCAAATGTCTGGCGCTTATGAAATAAAGTGGTTGTACTGAAACAGGGCAGTTCTTGCATTCCTTGTGAGCTTTTAGAAGGAGCCCCTCATTTCTGTGCTGAAGAACTAGTTTTAAGCTAGTTCTGTCTTAAAAATTCTGGCACTTGATTTAATTTATTACTTATACAGTGTATTAAATGTTCAAATTACTATGCCTATAATGTTATTGAGATAAAAAAGAGCTTCAGATATCTTTTGCGTGTATATTTTTATGTCTTGGGGTGCCATTGAATGTGATGAATTATCGACTGCTTTCAGAAGAGCAGTGTAAGCTGAAATGACTGACCTTGGCGCATGGATGGAGAGAGGAAATGTGGAGATAGATCCCATAGGACTGGATGGCAGAACATCCCACTTGAGAGTTGCACTGCACGGAGTTGGGAGAGGTTGGCCACTACAACCAAATAGTTTCTGCTCCTTTTTTCCCTGAAGCTCAAAGTCTCTCAAAAACAGTAGCTGAAGGCTGCTTTTCCCTGCAGGTTACACCTGCAGCGTGTGCAGTCAGGGGCAGGCTCTCTTCTGGCCCAGCAGCTTTCTGCCAGGTTTGTTTCTGAGGTCAGATCATTCGCTTTCCAGTTTTCCTCCACCTCACTATAAGAATTAGTAGAGCTGCCTAAGTTGCAGTAAGTCAGAATTAGACTTTGCGGCCCATCTTCCTTCCTCTCTCTTTGGTGTGAAGAAGGGTTGTCCCAGCCCGTGTGAGTTCTGCCCTATATCTCAGGAAATCCTATATCTCAGGAAATCCTTTCCTGAGCCCTTGGGCTGCGCATGGCCAGGGCTCAGAAGCTGCCTGTAGCTCTGCCCTGCAGAAGGGAGCTAGTTGGTTCTTCCTGACAATTCTGCATAAAAAAAAATAAATAAAGTAGGTCGTGGTTGGCCTGGAAGCTGTCAGTCCACTTGCCAAAATGTGCTCTTGCCCCTTCTGCCTTTCCTGGGAGGGTTGTGGTGACTTAGGGTGACTTAGTTGGGGCCAGTCTTGTCTTGTCCCTTGCTTAGAACCAAGTAAATCTCYTCTTGGACACAATGTAGGAGTGGTGTGGAAGTGGTTTGGCCTCCTTAATTTGTTTCCTGATGCTGAAATAGCATGCAACTGCTACGAAAATATACCTATCCTGCAAAGCGAGGTGGGATTATGACATATATTGATATTGTCTTCTGTGCACGAGTTTGTAATGAACCCCGTGTGCTTAACTGGAAATCCAAACAGTCAAATGCTACTGGAATAGAATCTTTTACATTTAGAAACCGTTATTCTTTTGGGGTCACCTTCCTAAAGGGACCATGCCTCTGTCCTTGTAAATACCCTGCCTGTAATGGCTCTACTCCTGCCCAAATGGTTAAGGACAGATGGACACTACTCTTACAGGCAGACCTAAAAKCTTATTTGTAATCGGAGTCCAAACCATGGTCCTGGTACAAACACCTAACAATGTGGAAATCCTCCAAGAAAAATGACTGAGTTTGTCATCTGAAACCAGAGCGAGCTCTCTTTAAAATTCTGCAATCATATATTTACTGTTTTATTTTATTTATATGTTTATTGGGTAAAGAACAGTCATTTGAGTAAATTTCTCCTTTTGAGTGATACCAGCTATTCAGATATAATTTTATCATGAAAATGTTTCATATATTCCCTGCTTCTGGAGAGGTCTTGCAGTATGCATGGAAAATTAGAAAATACCATATATATACYAATATACCAATATTTAGTGCCGCATTTGTTGAAGCTGCAACAGCGTGTTTTAAAACTGTTTTATATATATATGTTTACATTTATATATATAAAGCTGATAGAAGAATAGGGAAGAACTTCTTTGCAGATGATTGCAAGTCTACTCTGCAAGTCAGTGCCATTGGTAGCCCTTATAGGTGGAAGAGAATTGGTTTGAGAGGTAACATGGTTGTACACAGCAGAGTTTTGCACAGAAATCAACTTGATCTCTCAGTGTGGGCCAGATGTCWGCATGAGCTCTCTAATATGGAGAAGCAACAGGCATCAGTGACTATCTCAGTGCATCTCAACACTTCCAGCTCCAGTCTGCATTGCTTATTGCYCGTATGGTGGCCCCTCTCCCCACAGGGCAAGGACACAGGAACACATACAGGGCAAGACAAATGTGCACGTTATGCCATGTAGTTTGGTGCTCCCATATTTTTGAATGATCACGTCCTGCTACCAGTAAGATGAAAGTGTAGTCGTTTATTTTTCTCATTCTGCAAAAATACTGACTTTCATCCTTRAACTTGCTGAATTTGCTTTCTGATTCTTCCTTCTGCAGTTTCCTCCTCTGACCCTGCCTGCCTTCAGAGGCTGACTGCATTGCTTAGCAGCGTCTTCCTGTCAGCAGATAGACAAGAGGAGAGGCAGAAGATAAAATTTTGGGGCAAGAAAAGTTAGCTTTTACTGCTTTGTACACTGAAATGGCATTGGWTTCAGGGAGTAAAAATAGCAAGAATAAAAAAGTATTTAAGAAAAAACCCCAACTTTTCCCAAACTTCTTACTTTGCCTTTTATCTATTCAATATCTAATTACTACTTTTCTTTCATGAGAATTGATTTTAAAAAGTTGAATATAATAAAAATGCTTATTATAGCCGCCTGTCTGTTGAAGTTATGGCAGCCGTAATTTGAGGTGCTACAATCTCATTCTAGCCTTGGCATTCCAGCTTTTTTTTTCAGGTTGACAGAGAATCTGTGCATCTCTTATGTAGCCAAACTGCATCCTAATAGTGGGGCCTTGCGTTAGCTAGTCTGAGTTTATAGTGTGCTTTATAATGTTAGGAACTGGGTGAATAATGAAAAGATACTTCCCAAACGTCAAATATCAAATTAGTGAACTCTTAAAGCACAGGATTTTATGGYGTAGCTTTCTCTGTTGGACATCTCAAAGGAAAAAGAATATTTCCAAGGTAAGAAGTTAAGATGTTTGGAGAAAACTCCTCACCTGAAAGTTTTTCCTAAGATTTCACAGCCTTTCTTCAGGCTCCAACTTAGTCAATATTAAATTCTAGATATTGGTCATGATGGTAAGTTTTTCCTCACCTTCTGATTTACACAGCTGTAAAAGGCAGGAATAGGTAATGGAAATCAAAACTAATCTGTCTTTTTATTTAAAGATACTTCTCTGGGCTCATTAATTCTCAGGAAAGAAGGAGGAGAGTAAGTCGCCGTGCTTAAAAATTACGCACGGGTTATGATGAAAATAGAGCTGTAGAGYTGTACTGTCGGGAAATAACCAACCTTTGAGGTTGTGCCGAGTCAGCACAGGCTAGTATAAAGTGTTCCTGACGCGTGATGCGTTCCTATAACGCTGTAGTTGTTTTATTCAGTGGGACTTCTCTGCCTGGAAATGGTTAGATACTGTACTCAGCAGCTTGTTGTCCTCTGGCTCTTTCTGAATGATTTTGTGCAAAACAATGTGCGTGTTTTCAGATGTCTGAGATGAGCTTTGGAACGTACCAGGCAGCCTGCCTGCTGCATAATAATATATATATGTCACTGGTTAGCTGAAGCTGTCGAACATTAGGAGCTTTCTTCAAGCATGATTATTTTCATCTACTCGAATGTATTTTGATTATGGATCGCTGCATTAAACTGTGTGATATTTGGCTTGCTCTTGCAACGTTCGTGTTTCAAGCAATATCTTAAACAATTATGTAAAGTACRGGCCCTGTGCTGCTTCTGCATAATTGAGGGAGGAGAACAGCCCATTTGCTTTCAGGAAGTAGAAAATATGAAACGCTTGATTTAAAATATTTAAATTAATGTGATTTTTGGGAATTTTGCAATGAGTTCTGATTGTTTAACAGGCTGGTTGAGTTTCTGCTGCCCTTAGTTCATCCCATCTCCTGTTCTCCACTCCAAGCTAGCTTTTGCTTTTATTTTTCCCCCTATGCCGTGTTCTTCATACTACATTTGCTGCTTCTCCTTGTCGTCTTTTTCCGTGTTTTTCTTGCTGTTTGTAAGCTCTGTCTTTAAGGATTTTTTTTTTTTTTTGGCCACAGCTATTGTAACATCTGTTTTTTGCTCGCTTTGCCCTTTACGCCCTGTCCAAGCCTTTCATCTTCAGCTTTTCTTTAACATCGTCTTCCCTGGTAGCGTGTGGGGTTTGTTCCTTCGCCGGTTGGTTTCCTTGAAGCAAGAAGCAGCCTTTCAGTGCACAAAGTGGGGCTCGGCCGCTTGCGCCGCGGCTTTCAGGGGCACCTGGAATCGAGGGGTGACGAAGGCAGCCTTGGTGCTTGGGGTGACCGAGGCGCCTCCCTCCGGCTGATGGGGTCTGCTGGGTCGCTAACGTGACCCCGTGGGGCCCCATCCTCGCAAGCAGCGTGGGTTTAGCCCCCGGAATCGCGGGGGCTGCTGCTGGAGCTGTCGGGAGCCTTGGGGCGGGTGGGAGGCGGCTTTGGCTTTGGGCTCCCCCAAGCAGCCGCTGGCTCCGGTGCCCCCCGACAACTTCCCTTCGCTCCCCTTCCCTCTCGCGGCGTTCGCAGAGCTCTCCGCCGCGGCCCTGGGGTTCCCTCTGACATTAAAAAATAAACTGACCTTTTAGTCACTGGAACCTTACGCAACTTCCTCAGAGCAGCCGGGCGACAGTGACACCGTCACGTATTTAAATTTGAAACTGTTGCATTACGTGCTCAGTTCTGTGGCTCTTGTTGCTTACCCCTGTGCACCGCCTGGCCCTAACTTTCCCAACAGAAAGCTTTAGCTGAGGCTTTGAGGAGAGTACCCAAATGTGGGGAATAGTAAGCAACAGCAATATTGATTAAAGAGGAAACATAATATACGCTAAAACCCAACAGAATATTCTATGATAGGAATCTGCGAGCGTAGGAAAAGCCATGAGGGTTTTTGTGCATGGGGCTAAATAAAAAGTTGCCTCTTTATTTTGTTTATATCTGAGATGCTTCTGGAGCTCCCTGGGCCGTGGCTGTCGAGGCGGGGAGAGYGCGGGCAGCAGTGTCGTGGGGCACGCGGGTCGTCCTGGGAATGAGCTCTGCCCTCGGCGCTTGTTGCGTTCGGAAGGGCGAGCGGAGCAGTCTGCCATTCACCTGCATCTTCTGTGGCTTTGTCTTTCGTTCAAGTTAGATTGTTTCTAGTCCTCCAAGATCACTGCAAATTCATGTTACCTGAGGCGACTTGGACGTGGTCAGTGATGATCATGCTATTAGGGCAGATCCGTAGTTACGGTGGGATGAGGATGCGGCTGAATTACATTGCATTTGGGATGCTATTTCTGCATATTGGAATAATCTGCCAAATGAGAAACAATTTTATTACAAACATTCACTAGAGCTCGGTCTGTAAATCTATTGGGCTAAAAAAATCTCTATCTTTGATGGATAGTGAACAGTAATCTCTTGCCATATACGAAGTGTTCTGTAAAGAAGCTTCATTTTAGTAGAGTAGATGGAGATTAGCCTGCTATGATAGAGATTTGGTGTCAGAAGGCCCGAAGACTGCTTTATGTCTTTCTCTTCTTTCCCCCTCATCCTTACCTGAGTCTTTCTCCCTTCTTCCCCATATTAAGTACTGAAGTTATAGAGGGAGAATGATGATTCTAGTTATGTAGTTATGTTTTATTTTCTGTCTCTTTTTTTTTTCCCCCTCTGGGAAAGTGAGTATTGAGACACTGCTGGAAACTTCCCTCCCAAAATTCTCATTGCCTGCTGAACTTTTATTTCTTTTTCCCTTTTTTTCCAATCTGGAAGAACATTAGCAGTGAGCCTCAGAAGCAGATTGTGGGAAATAAGCAGGCAGCCTCTGGAGCCTGCACTGCATTTAAAGCAGTGCCTCTGCCAAGGTCACCTGTGCCAGCAACTGTTTGAGATTCTGGAGGCCATTCAAAAGGGAAAAATAAAAAAAAAAAGGAATTATTTCTCCTGCTGGTTGAGCTGCCCTAGTGGTAGTAGCTGCCCTGAAGGCAGGTTGCCTGGATTGCTGCTTACAGCATCTGGTGGGTGGGCATGAAGCCCCACAGTTGAGGTGGTCGTACTTGTATTTTCAGCTGTGTTGCTCATCTCTGTATTTTTCTATCACCTTTTCTATCTGTAAAGGCCTAAATTTGATCATTTGTGCATTTTGGATAGATTTGTATCACAAGAAAAAAAAAAATCATTTGGACCAGCTGGCTGCATGGTCGATTAATGACACCTCTCTTATCCAGTGATTCCAGTGCAAGACCCCRGTATCAGCCTGGCTTCCGTAAAGGGTAATGAATTTCAGGGACCCTTCTGGTAAAAACACAATCAGATCTATGCTTTGACTTTGTGTCAGTGAATAGCTGTGGGTTGATTTCTTTCYAGATTTGTGGTGTTATTGTAAATATTACAGAATGTTTAATATTTATAATGTGCCTTGATTTATAAAATATCCTTAGCAAATGTAAGACAAAAAAAACCCCTCTGTTTTGAAATCCCTAGCTGTAAGAAAGATTTAACAAAATAAAATCTAAAACACTTATTTCTGATGAAATGGGATATAATCCTCTCAGTGAGCTTTCCTGCTGTATAAGGAGAATGGCTGTTCTGAACTGAATGCTTCTGTAGACCTCTTCTGTTGCCATGTATTCAAACACCCTCTTCTTTTCCACCACTTTGAATGGCTGTTCAGCGTCACATTTAAAAATATATTTCCTTTGGAGAAGGAGAACTAGGACAAACTGAGATTACCTAACATGTTCGTGTTTGCATTATTTTTAGATACCGGTGCCCTATGGTCTTTTAATCAGCGCTATTGTGCTGTATTACCAAGAGCAACGCTACAGGTATAACCKGGTAGTTTCCCTCCCGTTCATCTTCTCCTTACCTACTGTGGAACCAAAGGGCTGAACTGACGTGCAGAAACTTGAGCAAGTTTCTGTCTCTCTGTTTTCATTTTTAACGATTCAGATCAACTTTAGCTTGCTGTTATTCTAGCTCTTTCTTACTGATAGTGTTGGCTCTGCTGCTTCTATCTTTGCCATTTCCATTAGGACTTCCTTTCATTTTCTAGCCCATATTTYTTTCATGGGCAGATGGTCATTTGGGCCAACCACTTCCAGTCAGTCTCTTGGCTATCACCATTAGCTCAAGTGAAAAATGAGGCAAACCAGTCCACTGGCATGCGTGTTCCCTCCATGCTGTGATCCCCCCAGAAAAATGTCTGTAGTCCTTGCTCCATTTTTTATCATTTGTAAAAATGTAAACTCTTTATTTTTGAAGGCTACGAGTCACATCAGATTCCAATTTCTGAATTTCACATTGACAGGAGGCAGATTGCATTGAAGACCGTAAGCTGACAGTTTAGGGCAAGCACGCTGTTGCCCGAGGCAGTCAAGGATGYAGCCCGCTCCATCCTTCCGACTTGGGCCATTCATCCCTCCTGAGGTTCCTTGTCCTTTCTGATGATAGATTGAGAAAGACAAGCAGCACATGGGTAGACAAACACCTCACCCAGGCACTTGGTGCCATTTAACAGTTTCTTCCTGTATTTGACATTTTCATTTCCCTTCTTCACCTCCCTCATCACTAACTGTTTAGATCTTGATTTCTGTACACAACGCTAATACAGAATGACAGAATACAAATAYGAGCTCCATTACTCATTTTGTCCTGTATATTCTAGCAAAATTATACAAAGTGATCCATGAAAGGAACACTTAAGATTTAATTGAATGTTGACCTCATGTAAGTATCATTCAGGWCTCTCTGGTTTTTTTAATGAAGCAAAGAAACGGAAGAATGTGCAGGTGTGCAGTTTATTGCTTCCATAATTCTTTTGTGAATTTACTACAATCATGACACTACTGTCAAAGTATACTTTGCATATAAAATTATCTTCCAGACTCCTGTTTATTCTGTGTTATTACTGTGTTTTGCTCAGCTGGGGTCTTAGTGAAGAGGTTAGAAAGAGCAGGGTAAAMCAGTTTCCTGTATAGGCCAAATGCMTGAGTGTTCCTGCATTTTCCAAATCAGCATTGCAGATAAGGCGTTCTTTCTGAGAGGTCTGGGAAGGTCGGAGAGCTCACGTTGTAGAGGAGAGAGTCCTTAGTGAAAATTTCTATGTATTTGTGCATGTTATCTAACAAGAGATGGAGAGAAGTTAAAAGCTGGCCACCTCGGTCATCAGGTGGTGGGGAGAAGGAGCGTGGTGGGGTAAGCTGTGTCCTAGTCTGAGAGGAGACRAGGTGATGCTTGGCCCGATGCTCTAGCTAGGAGTGACTTCTCGGGAGAACCACAGTAACTCTGTGACTCGCTGAGGGAGGTCGGTTCCACAYTGACACATCCACCATGAATCCCACCTTTCATGTTGATACCGGTATGTGGTAATGCTGCCTCTTCCTATTGCTTCCCCCTCTGTTTCATCCAAAACTTCTCGTTGAAGATGGGGTACAAAACTCTTACTTGGGAAAAGTATCTTCAGTAACTAATTGTCTATACCTAGAGTGCTCTGAAATAAGACCATATTTAAACAGATATAATTATGGTTAATGTTACTAGAAAGCATCAGAGTGGGCTTTTGGTTAAGAGCACTGAAACGATGCAGAGATATCATCTGGAAACCTGTGGTTATTTGGGGAGGTCATTTACTGGAAAAGTGATATCTAAGGATCTTGGATGATTCAAGTGATCGTCTCTTTATGTATTTTCAGCATACACTTGGATGGAGGTTATTTATTTGTGTATTCAGRGGAGGAGAAGGAAGTAATTTTAAAAAGGAAATACTGAATTCATCAGAAATCTATGGCCAAATGTTCTATCTCATGCTGTGAGAGTGGGTATATAATTGAAATCTTGAAGTGGCAAGAGTAGGTAGTTATTTGGAATGGGAGATAATCTTTATCTGCTCAGACCCACTAAAGAGAAAATACAAATGGCATCGATAGGATGAATTAAAAGAAAATGAAGGTTTTCAACATTCTGCTACTTCTGTGTACTGCAGTTCCTGTTGCAGGGCAGTTCATAGAGTTGTTGTACTTTCTTCATGCATTTTATAAAAATTTAAATGAAGTTCTACAGGCTCCTTTAAGCAGAGGGTACCCACCTGCAAGCCACAGACCAGATGTATTCAGTGGTAAAGAGTGCATGTTGTTTTATCTCGTTGAAAATAATGTGAAATGAGAGCTCATCAGCTGCAGATTTTGATTGTTGAAGGGCTTAGCGACGTGTGTTAATTTATTCAGTGCCTGTGAACAGCCGTAATGGGTTTGTTCTTCACTAGTTGGAGGGAAACGTGTGCRTCTGCGGCCTCCTGATTTTAACATGGACACGTGGATCTCCTGTAAGTGAGGGTGTTTTATTGGAACTAGAGAGGATTTGTGTTCCTTGGCATGGCCAAGGGCATGGCCAAGGGCAAAACTGCCGCTGGTCTTCTGGAGGGTGTCGGGGTGTGTGAAGAAAGWTGAAGTAAACCACTGGCCAGATCTTCCTGGAGAGAAGTGTGGGATCTGCATGGATATTGCAAGTGTGCATCTCCCAGGTATCACTAGTGCCCTATTCTAGAGAACATGAAGTATTTGTCATGTGTTCTAGTACTACACCAAGGAAATGGTTGTAGGCAGTTGTGAAGCCGTGCTGATCCATGTGCCAGCTTTGGATCTTCACCTTTGTTTTTTGGAGAGCCACTGCATGTAGCGTATGGGTGTTTGTGCTCCCAGTTACGTGCTATTGAAGGTTCAGTGTTAACSGAGAAAAGCTTTTCGTTGAAATATGAGAATTAATATTTGCTGATATTTTACTGGGAATTTAAAAAGAATAGGTAGCAGGATTCCTTCAAAGAAAAAAAATTGAAAGGTTAATTTTTTATAACCATCTATAATGTTACTCATAAATTTTCCAATTTCTMTGCTACTTAGCTACCCTACATTATTTAGAACATAAAAGATATTAATTTAAAAGACTGATCTCTAGAGATAATCCAGCTTTCCTTTCTAATAAACCATTTAAAGTACAGGGCACCTAGCAAGAATTTTGCAGATAATATTTCTGATTTCATTAAAATAATTACTTATTTCAGGTTGCATTCTTATAGGCAGTTATACTCTGCAGAGGAATAAGAATCTCACTGTGCATGACAGGATACAGCATGAGATTTCCATTTGGAAAAGCCAGGATTTTTCTGGTACTTTATTAGGTTTAGTTTCCAGTATTTATGTTGGAAAATGTTGCGTGACGTAAATGTATCAGACCTTGTTTTGTGCTGGTTGCCTTCTGGGTAAAAACGTATACACATACATATGTACATATTTTCCCTCCCCCCACCGCTTTTCTTCATTAAGAAAAAATGAGTTTAAAAATTGATTTTTTAAAGTGTCTATGCAGGGTTTTTTTTTCTTTCTGCTTTCTAGCATGTTTATCTTTAAATGTGTATGCAAATRCAGGTAATGCATTAAGATATTTGCTTAATTATAGGCACTTCAGTTGGGCTTGTATGCTTTTTTGTGCAAGATGCATGTATGTTTAACTTTCAGAATATATATACAGTCACAAAAACTGCTGTCTTATTTAGCTGAATAGTGTCTGGACAAGAAAACAGAATCTCTCTGTGTGTGTGTGTGTGTGTGTATACAGAAGAGAACTCTGCATCTTTATGGGAGTAGCAAAATTTGCTGGTATTTTATGCTGGGAGAAGGTTCCAGGTAGCACTATTTTTTTTTCTARACCTTTTCATCCTAGTGCCCTGAGGAGAGAGAACTTTTGTGCGGCCTAGTAGTTTGCTAAATGCTTTTACTTGGTAACTATCTCCATAAATAGAGAACAGAATAAATAGAGAAATTGGAGAACAAGGGGAACATCCMGTTATGAAAGGAGCCTTCTATCTGCCTTGCTGGCTCAGAATTCAAACAGAACATTTTTGCTTATTCTCTCCCCTGTAACTTATTTCACATTTTTCCTACTTCATGTTACAAGCCAGTGTGACATTGCTGTGCTGTTTCTGCCTCGTTCACTTCCCTGGATGAGTGCCTAAATTAAGGATCCRAGATGCTTGTTTGAGGATACTAGGACTTTGACCATGAAACCAGCCAATGCACTATGTGTTTTAGGCAGTGCATGCTTGCATATGATGAAACTTGTGTTTATGGAAGGAGGATTTTAAATGAGCAATTGCTCTTGGAGCAAAATGGCAAACAGCAAAGACAGGGAAGGGCGTCTGGAGCCGCCTTCTCTGGCTGGTGACCTTTCCTTCCCTCTTGAGGGAGCTGGCTGCACTTCGCGGGTACCAACAGTTCAAGTTGGGTGGTTGTTTCTCACTGCCCCTTCCTAGGAGCAGTAACGTTTACTAACGCTTAGTCACAAGTCTGCTACTGACCTTGCTGTTTATAGAGATTGTATAGAGATTGTATAGAGATTGATTGCTTTATTATATGCTTAGTAGTTTAAAGCAGTGGTAGGATGGAGCTGCTCGGGATGAAGGTCAGCAAGACCAGCCTAGCTGACACTCAGCATTACTGAAAGATCATATAGGATACTTMGGGCATCAGAGAGAGAAGAATCTAGCTGCTAAGGTCCTTTTTTTTTTTCTTTTCTCCCTGAAGATGAAATTGTAAGTGTTGGAGGAGATGGAGCATGTTAGAATAAAGCAGATTATTTTAAGGAAGGAGAACATAGAGTCCTTTTTGCTGCCCCCTCCTTGCATAGAAAGAATCTTTAGATCATGGTGAAGAGTGGCTTTAACACAGCCACTTTTGAAGGAGATGTAATCCAGACTTGTAACTGAGTTGGGTTTTAATAGTTGCCACAAAATTCAGCATCTCTTGATACTGCTTGTTCGTGGTGTTCCCCTGCTTCCCTGCCTCCCTCTTTCTCCTGGCATATTGAAAGTGTTGTCTGCGGCCTCCTCGGTCTTCAGAGAGCTGAGCTGCTGGGATATTATTAGCACAACGTGGTGGGTGGAAGATAGAGGCATGTCAGGGCTCTGGGGGGCTGTCAGAAACCTTTCTCTTGGTTGTTCTTTAGACCTTGCTGAAGAATATTGCATATTGTGAAGGCATGTTCAGATGTATAGGTGTAACGCAATTGAAAAGATAAACTCCATACTGTGGATTTAAACTGTACTGGAGCACATGGACATATTTTTGAGATACATGCGGACATCACATAATCAAGAGAAAAGAACTGATAAATAAATATATGAACTCTGGACGCATGGTTTCAGTTGGTATACATGATTTTTATTGTGTTTTGAAGATGAAACAATAAAATGTACTGTAAAGAAATAAGAACTGTAAACAAACTGAACAAAATGTTTTCTTTAGAAGGCCCCTTAAACAAAAAGCTAGTATTGTGAATGCATAAAGGCTAAATTGTATTTTGCAAAAGATCTTTTGTTCGAGTTTATCTCTTTATACACTACTTTTGTAATCATTAAGTATAGTTTACTTATGCTGTAAGACAAAATACTGTGTGCTTACAAATTTGCACAATGACCTTGAGAGAAGAGAATGTTTAGTTCTATTGTGTGCTGGTGAGTGTCTTTTAATCTTGGGTCAAGAGGAAAATTCACTGTAGATGAAAGTAAAAAAAAAAAGTTTTTTGTGTTCTGGTTTTCTTTTTCTTTTTTAGTGTGTGCACAATAAACTGTTTCTTGGCAAACAAGACTTTGAATAGACAATCAGCATGTAATTGTTTCAAATGGCGCCCATGTATTCTTTTGTCAGAAGCTAGAACATTGAGTCAACTTTTTGTTTCTGAAACAATGTTGTACTTCTGAGACTAATGTGACAGACTCAGAATGGTTGGGCTGCACAACATAATTATCTGTTGCTGGGGAAAAAAAGGGATATTACCTTTACCAAAATTTAGTTCCAACAATTTAATCACTGTAAAGATCAATATGTTAAGCAGTTGGTCAATAGTTTGCAAAACTGAAGGAAGTTTGGATTTTCAGGACCTTAATGAATTATAGAATGGTTATTTCTTGGGAGAAAGAGGTTTACATAAACTAAGTGTGTGTGTGTATATATGTGTCTGTGAGTGTGTATTTTAATTAAGCTTTTGTTAATGTGACCAAGGCACTCGGGAAAGCATCCTAAGGCTGAAAAGAAGATTGTGCAGAAGTCGCTTACCAGGCATGGTTTGCCCCAGAATTATTTGGAATGGTCCTATTATAAATGCATAGACTGCATGTAAACTGCATGCCAACTCATAAATTATTCATAATAGCCCAAAGGTGTAATTATTCAGAGAAGTGAAAATGAAGAAAATTATTTCCTATTATTGTTTGTGTATTCGCATAATTATTTTACTTATTCGTTATTTCTTAAACCTGTATTATTTGAGCCTTGCTCACACAACATGCTTGCACTTTGCATGTGTTGTCTGGGTGACCTAAAAACAAACGCATGAATCTTAGGTGTTAATTAATTTACAGCAAATTATATATTTTATTTCACTCCTCTGTGTTACACTTTTAAATAACAACCTCCTCGTTTTCTCGGGTAGGGAGTGGAGATTTGCCATATTCTGACACGAGCTGTAATGCATCAGAGGATCTTAGAAGGGTGCAAAGGTTGCTCAAAGTGAGGTTTTCCAGACTGCCTTGTATAAAACACGAGTATGAAGAAATTGGAAACTCTCTGTGTAAAACAGAATGTCAAGTAGAACAAAATTGCTTTAGATCTTGTTTTGCAAACGGCCACATGTGCAAATGTTTTGACTGCTGTGAGTGATCCCAATGAATAAAAGATAGTAATGTTTTATAGGGGCTTGAGGATTGAGACCTTGACTTAAGCACTAAATAAGTGCAAAATATATTACATTTATTTCTTTTCAATAATAATAATAATCAGGATAGACAATAGTCATGTTGCCTTTTTGCTGCTGTAAAAATGTCTAAGAACAACGGAATGATGATGCGTTAATTTTTTAAATGAATCTTGTCCCTTTATTCTGCGATATTTTTTCCCGAGATTTTCTGTTTCAGTGAATGACAGCGGCCTTGAGCTGTCATTTCGTGTCTTCCTCAAGAATGAGAACGAGCTAGCGCTGATGTTTAGGTTGATCGTGGAGGCTTTGCTTTTTCCTGCCGCTCTTGAAGCGCGTTCCTCGGCGTGGAGGCAGAGTTCCTCGCGGCGCAGCGAGCCCCGTGCCCTTCCAGCCCCGCTTTGCTGTGCTGAGGGGCCGTGCTGAGCTCTCCGCGGCAGCAGCAGCAGCAGGACAGGGGCTGCCCGACCCAGCAGGTGCGTTTCGGCCCCTGCGGGTACTGCCTTAGCGCTGCCTCGCCCGCAGCCCTGACCCTTGGGTGCTTCCGCGGAGGAGAACATAAGTGAGCATCAGAAGAGTCTACCTGGTAGAAATCCGCCTGGCTCTTGCATCCTACCCCATCAATTATGAACTGCTTGCGTTTGCTTTTAGGGGCCTTGGCGGCCCCTTGCAATACATCTCCAGCCTGTCCTGTCGTCTCCGTTCATGCCGGCGAGCTGATGCCGCCTTCCATCATCTGACAAGTAGAACTGGGTATGTCAGTTGATGTGACAGTTTATCATCTCTGTTCACTCTGTAAACCCAATTGTCAGTAGATGTCTGTCACCAAATCTGGACAGAAAAATTTCATGGTGAAAGAAAAATCACGGGGTTTCCTGTTGGCAATGAGACTGTGAAACTTTTTGTACAAGTATCTTCAGACTCCCAAGTCCTTGAGTCAGTTGACTCGGGTGCACTCAACTGTGAGGACTTGGATTCCTGGGGAGCAGGTGGGCTCATTCAGTCCAGCACCCCTTTCCCCCAGTGTATGTCTTTAGTTTTCACTTCTGTTAAACCACTCTCCCAAATGAACATTTCYCTGGGTCCTGCTGGTGCCAAGGGAGATGGCCAGACTAGAGATGCACATGAGGTGAGTGACAGTCCAGGGCCGAGGTTAGGAAAGGTCCAATGCTGTGCTAAGCTCCACTGCTTCCCTGCAAGGGTCTTGGTGAAACAGTGCGTGATTCTGCCTTCTCTTCTTATTTCCTGACCTTTACCTGATGTTTCCTCCTCTCTCGTCACTTGTTTTATGTATTTCTAAATTTTGGAGCAGTCTTAATCTTAGCAAAGTTTTGTTAATAGCATCTATCTCTGGGAGCTATTTATTTCATTGTTTTTCCATTCAACTTTGTGATATGTTCCCATACACTTCTTGTGTCGGTGTAGATAGACATGGGATAAGGAATCAGCCTGGTATGTAGCCTGATACTTGACATGAGTACTTCTGTTGCCAAATTAGGGGATTTTTGCTGATGTCCAGGTTTGTCACATTGCCTCTTCTCCTAAGCATTCCGCAGAATTCCCAATATTAAACAGACTTGATCCGTTTTAAAAACAGATTCTTCATAAACAGTGATCCTGTATTTTTTCTCTCTCTTTTGCCTAATCCGTGAATGATCAATGTTGGTAAATTCATATATTTTCTTCCATTTTTTTCTTATTTGTCTAGCATTGCTTTCTAAACCCCGCTTTCTTGGAAAGGTCTTCTTGTGCTCTGTTGAATTGACTGAGTTTGTGAGCAGAATTGTGAGCAGAAGATGAAGTTCTTTGAAAAAGTTTAGAAAAAGGGCAAGTGTGTTAGGAAATACACAACTCAGATATCTCTTAAAATATATATTTACAGAACTGTAACTGAAAATGGGCACAAATTTCAGGAAGGAAAGAAAATGAGGAAAAAAACTGAAAAAATCCTAAGACGAATATTGAAATATTTCTGAGCTTTAGCAAAATGTGAAAGTTCATCCTTAAGCATTAAAATCTTACTGTGCCCTGGTCTGCTTTCTTCCGCTTGTCCCCTTTCTTCTGCTTTCCTCTTCACTTTAACAAGTGATCACATGCGCACCAGCTAAATGTCTGATAAATCTCCAGGCAAAGCCGGGCTGACTTGGGTAGAACTGACTTTAAGAATATTTGATGGAACATTGCTTCAGTCTCTGAATACTTGTCAGCTTAGATTTATTACAGCTGCTCCCATTACAAAGATGTGCACTTTGGTCCTTAGGGATCTTTCCCTTTTGCTGTGGAGTCCAAGCTATTGCAGTGTCACCGGCAATCAATTATTCACTGTGACACTTCCCGTCCAGCAGAATGTTGTTAGAGTAACTTAGCACCACAACTTCCCAATTTCTTTTTCCTCTCTTGTACATAGACATATTTTTTTGAGTGAATAAAATGCTTCTTTTGCTTCTTTTTCTTTTTTTAAATGAATGGATGGATGTTACTTGGTGTCCATTTGAAACAAAAGCCCTGGTGTCTTTGGAAGAAACATGYTGTGCATACATCTTGAGAAGTGAATGCATCGAGTGTCAATATCTGTCTTTAATATGTATTCTACTTAAATTTGACTGTATTTTATGTGCTCACAAGCCTAAGTATCTGCATGCACGTTGAATGTATTTCGGATAGTTGTGGGAATATGAAGATAAGATTTTTTTTTTTAGAAGAAGAATGTTGAAATATGTGACCTTTGTAAAATCATTTTCTTAGGGATCACTTGTGCTTTATTTTGACGACTCCACCGGTAAATTCAGGAATTTCTATAAGACATTCGTATAAGATGATAGCTGGCATGCCATGTTGCTTTGTAACGGTGACGGTGAAAATCYGGCAGCMAGCATCGTCACTGTGGATTGTGGCACGAGCAGGAAACAGAGATTTTACTCAAGTGGAAGGAGTGGGTCCTTGTGAGAAACCTGGTGTTCTTAATGGGGAATGCGGGTAACGACTTGGTTACACATCACCTTTGATAGCAATGATATGAATGTTGTTTAAAAATACTTATCAAACAATTTGATACTGACCCTTTCTAGAGTGGAGTCAATAGGAATTGACGGTAAATGAACAACAATTTTAATTATATGTAAAGACTTTTTTCAGTTATATTTCTAAAATCAGGAAAATAATTCAATTGCATTATATATTTTTTTCTGTATTTGTATCTTGGGAGGTTTGAAAGYAGGAAAAAAGTCTAGGCACTAGTCAAGTTTAAACATGTTTTGAAGTATATGTATTGCTCTCAGTAGTGTAAACAAGTAGATATTCTTTGCTTAAGTGCATGACTCATTTAAAATTGCAATCTASTTCTCTTGCCTGTCCTCAGCACAAAATTCCTTCACTCATTCCCAGCTTTCCCAAATCAGCGTGGGGAAAACAGGGTCAAAATGGGGGAACCTCTTAGCGTTACTGGGCTGCTGAGCTATTTAAAGCTCTTGAAAGTGCAGCTCCATAGAGGTGGTCATTTATCACTTTAAAGKGGACTGAGCTCGATTCAGTGAGGTCAATTAAATGTCCTTTTGGTAATTTTCCTTGGTTCTCCGTCTTGGACTAAAAGAGTAAAAGTTGATTTCTTACCAAACCTTGTCAGAGAGACTGCGGCTGACAAACGTGAAGCCAGTTATGATCATGACACACAGCACTGAACCCTCCTCCGCTTATACGGAATTATGATTCAGATTGACACGCTCCTCCTTTGTATAATAAATCCTTGAYTTTCTTCTGTTCGTACTGTGTGAATTGAAAATTTAGTTTCAGGGGGAACRTCGTTCCTCAGCTAGATGAGTTTGTTCTGGAACCAAGTGATTTTGTTTACAAGTATAGTTTCGTATATTTTTCTAAAGGCAATTCTTTGAAGCTCTACGTTTCTGTCTTCTGAATAAAGGAATAAACAGAGAAGAAAAGYACAGAAAGAAATCAAAAAAGAAATTTTTAGTTATACTAAACAAATGTTTTCAGCAAATAACTTGAGGATTTCAGCCCACGTGCTCGCTGTGTCCAGAGGCTGAGGTGAAATGGAGGAGAGCGAATTAAATCTTACCTAAGGTCTGTGCGGCTGTAAGAAAGGAAAACATAATTAAAAATGGTCATGGAGGACAAAATACCAAAATTCATAGACATAAATTTATTTATCTATCTATCTATCTATCTATCTATTTATTTATTTATTTATTTAAACTCCCTCCATATCTTAGGAGAGGATAGGTCTGTCTGGAATGCATTTGCTATCTCAGAGGAGCTGGGGCTGAGGAGAGCCAGTGATCTCTCTAATGAAACGGTAGTGATCTCTCTAAAGAAACGGTAATGAGACCGTTTGAGGTTTCGTACAAAATAATGCTAATAATTTGAATTCCCCCTGTTAAGTTAACACTACCTGACATTCCGGGAATTTTACAGTGTGTAACCCTGCTTATTAAGCAACTGCAGCATGTTCTTGCAGCTGCAGCTGCAGTTTGCATGCTGTTGCAGAGGGTTCAGTGCAGAGTATGTTAACAAAAAAACAAAACAAAAAAAACAGAAAACCCCTTGGAGGTGACAGAAATGCGTCCTTTTCAGATGCAGACMGTATAAGTTGTGTTCATCTTACTGTTCACTTCCTATAAAAGAAAAAGGGAGCTCTGGGCTTTCTGCATGGGCTCCTGCACAGGCCTAGGAGCTCCTGTTGCCCTTTTCCTAAGCATGACAGTCCCCRTTTGGAGTTACCTTATTCTTAATAGTGGGTATTAATATAAGGGGCACAGAATTTTCATCAGCTTTCTTCAACCCACCATTATTTTATTAGGTAGATAATGACTCCAACGCACTGTGCCTTAAAGTGCGTGGAAAAAATGCAAGTTAACTCTGAGAACCCTTAAAATTTAGTCCCATCTTCATTGCTAATATGTTTTGCTGCACTGGGTAGTTTAGTTCRTTTTCCTTGAGTTACACAGGCAACATGTCAGTACCTTAATTCTTCTATGCCATGAAATGTGTTTTTATTAAGTGTTTTGTTTCRAGTGTTAAAGAGCAGACGTAGCTGAACGGCTGTACTGTTTTGTTATTTACTGCTGCCTGATTTTCAATTAAGTTTTTGTCAAACTTTTCTATTCACAAGATTATTTTAATCTAATTAATATTTTAGTAGATGTTAATTATGCCAAGCTGTGATTTCAAGTTAATTCATTTTGTTCCATCAGATGGCTTCAGATTATTATTAGTGAAAGTCTTTCAGCCATTGCATAGGGTCTGCRGAGTGCAAGACATTTCCTTTTGGGTTCTATATTCATATTATTGGAATAGGATTTCTGATTTGATTTAATTCTCTTTATTTTATTTTCTTCCRTTTTTTGAGAACTCTGACTTGCTACAATATTTACCTTTGGCTATGGGTGCTTCTTATTGTTGKGTCTTAAATATGTATGTATGGGTGTCCAGAAATTTTAGCCAAATACATATTCATTGGGCAAGATGCCACAAGTTTGAAGTTTCTTAGAACGTATTTTGTTTTCTGGGATCTGAGACTAATAAGTTATTTTTAAATTACCGTTTCAGGTCATTGAGGGCCTTCTAGAGGTCTCTGCAGCAGTAASTGTCCTTGCCTATTTTCAGTTTTGAAGATGAAGTCATGATGAAAAGATGAAGTTACGATGAACCAAGCGACAAATTTTTTTAGACAGCCACAAGATTGAAGAGAGGCATTTTGTTAGTAGCTAGTCAGCATTATGAAGACAAAATTTGGTATATAATTAACTTGCATTTTCTTGGTTTTTTTTTTTTCCCCAGCTCTTCAGTGTGAGGAACAGATGCTCAGAGTTGCTTTTGATATGCTTGCAAAGGCAAGCTTAATTAGATAATCATTCATCTGCTGTTTGGGTAAAACCTGATAGATTTATCCTGTGCACTCTTGTTCTAGTTCTTTCTGTGGCAGTTTTATTTAGTGCCCAGGTTTAGAATATTGCAAATTTCACTGGTTGGGATCTAGTTTAAAATAGTAATTAATTAAATCAGTTTTGAGTTTCACCCTGAAGTTGAGTGCACAAGTCTATGTGTTGCTCAAGGAGATCAATACTGTCACAAGACTGCTTGATTGATAGAAGAGACTGAGTACAGGTTGCTAGCTTTGAACTTCATATCTACTTCTCTTCCATCAAGAGAAATTCAATAGATAACTGTATACTTGAGGCTTTGGTGAAGCAATTGCATTAAATAAAAGCAAGAGCCTTTTATTTTCCTTTCCCTAGCACTTTCGTTGAAGTTACTCTCTGAGGTTTCAGGAGATCGCCCATTGAAGAGCAGATGCTCCRTTATTAAGGCTGTTCTTGGGTGGTGGGAAGGGTTGTTCGCGTATTTAGGGATCATGTTCATTATCAGATTGGAAGCTGGAGGGGGAGGCTTTTCACCARCTTCCAATGGCAAGTAATTGGTGAGTTTTTCGTGTTTCACTGGGGTACGACAGGTTAGGTGGCAGCATATTAGTTATTTGCTTCTCTGCCTTAGTCATTAGCAATAACCCTGTTTTATCCTGTTGTGTTTTATGGCTCATGGTCTGCCAGGTTATTAAAATCCTTTGGCTTAGATGAAATCTTGAACTTACTGTAAGGACAAACAGGTGAAAATGAGTGCTCTGAGACCAGACCRGTCCCCTCTAGCTCTACACTGTTGGAAATTGTGTGGGGTGAAAAGATCACTCGGTGAAGTAATGTTCGTCCTTAGAAAAGAGGGATAGGAACAACATGATTCCAATGTTTCCAGGGAATGAAAGGTTTAGCTTTGTGCATTAGATTATGCTTTTGTTGGGAATGAATCAGGTAATGGTGCAATTCACTGCGTTTGTGAGACTCCTTTCTCTTGAGCTTGTCACTAATCAGTTTGTATGCCTGACTTCTCATCAGGTCATTCAGAAAACAGCAGGATTTGCCAGTAAAKGGCTGAAATCCCCGAAGATCTAGAGGATTTGTCTGAATTGCTGGGACACAGATACCTGGCTTTGCCCCTCCAGCACTGTATTTGGCTAGAAGCAGTGGAGTGCGTATTGCAGAAACAGCCACGTTCGCAGTATACGAGACGTCCCAAGGTCAGATGCCGTAGAGCTTTGAGGCCTAATGCTACGTGATTACCGCTTCTGGTAGCGTTATCGTTGAGCTATTTGAGCTTGAAATTCTGTTYGTTGCAGTGCTTTTTACTGAGTAGTGTTTGCTGATGATTTATTTCCATAGTTTTGATGAAGGAGAAGTTAGTTGCTAGTGTGTAAAAATCAAGCCTTGAGAATATTACAGCGCTGTCTTAGGGATATCATTAATTCGTACAGTCCAATAAGAGGATTGTAGGTTGCTGAAATAGATATGAAAATTAAGTTCTTCATGCTTAAGTTAATTGCATACGTGGTCCATCTTGGCACAGCATTATTAGGGGAACATTTTAAAGAGTTTTGAGAAATTAATGGCATCCAGAAAGATAGAGATTTTTGGAAAGCTCTGTATAATCTTTCTGATAGTACTTAACTTGGGAAATACCCAAAACTGTCTCAGCTTGGAAAGGGCACAAGGGAAAAGAATTGCCATAAGATACAAAGACTGTTACAGTTTTGAGGAACTGGCTTGAGGGGGAGAAGGTAGGAAGATCTGAGGAGTTTGGGATAATTTCAGTAGGGAATAAACTTTAGTGATGAGAATGGAATTTACGATACAGGGAGTGACTCTCAGAAGAGCCAAGTACTTGCCTTTTGGGCTGACTGTACAGACAAATGCACTGTTCCCCAGACTGCCAAAAACTGCCTTGCCCTACTGCATCTTGCATCTGCACGGAGAGTTTCTGTTGGTTTTGGAACTTACGTTCTGCAGGGGTGATGTCAAAAAGAAGACGTTCCCTATGGACATGGAAAGAAGAAGTGGCCAGGCACCGTGTATAACGTGTTAATCAACCTGAGCGTACGTCAAAGTGTGGGAGTCAGCCTGCGGTGCCTGGCCTAGGAAAAGGAAGTATTCTCTCAGTTTGCCTCCTTTCTTGTTCGTCTGCCATGCCCATTCTTAGCAGAGACCCAAGCTCCCAACTGTCAGCAGTTTTCTATCGGCCTCTCAAGAGCTTTACATGCAGTCACAGTTATCTTCTTTTTACCTCCCACTTCAAAGTTAAACGTAATTTTACACAGGGTATCCATCTCCAAAATACTGTTTTGCAAACTGTCCAGAAGATCCCGGGCAGCTAGCAGCCCGTGTTCAGGTTCTTTGCACTGGTGTGACATCTTGTCAGCACGACCAGCAAGACCAAAGCTCCCTGTCCTCACAACGTCATGCAGTGGTAGCTGGGTTCAGTGCCATTAGCTCTGTGTGGTCCATATTCTCTTTAATACGTGTTATAAAGCCGCGACTTGAGATATGACCAATTGTTAGGAAAGGAGGGTGCGTTTTATGTAACTTTAGTTTTAACGAAATGCTCGAAATTAATTGCCTGAAGTGTTAGGGGAGAGCAAAGGAAATGTAGACATGCTGAACCTCTCACCATCTCCCCTTTGGCCTGTGCATGCCAAGTARGTGAGAAGTACTCTAAGCCAAAGCACATCTCTGCTGGACTGGTGTAGCAGGCATTCTGTGGTCCCTTATTCATGCTCTCATATTTGAAAACAAGAGGTGAGCTCAGGAATCTTCCTGTTGTAGTCGGACACAGACAGCGAGGGGAAAGGAGAGGTTTTGTACTTAAGGAGAAAGGATTTAAATCTCTGGCTTTAAGACCACCCACTATTCATTCTGGCTGATTATCTGGGATCTTTGATAATCTTCAGTGTATTAGGCCGCATAGTGCTCTTTCAGCAGGGCTCGTACTACTGCTTTGTTAGATCTGAAGCCGGGCAGCCTTCAGGCCTAAAGGGTTTTGTCTACAGGACAAAACTCGAGAGGTTAGCAGTGTCATCTAGGAATGAGAGCCACACGGCCCAAAATACATATATACTTTATATTCTCTGYCTGCTCTGCAGTGCTAGCTACGTGCTAGTTTGGTATATATGCACTTACCCTGGAACTAAAAGGCTTTTGCTAACAGTTTTCCCTTGATGATTGGGACACAAGTTTATATTGGGGCTTTTGCTGGCAGAGCTACGTGAGCAAAGCTTTCACAAAGGTCTTCCCTGATGTCCTTCAAGAAGCATTTGGCCTGGGCAGGTTCCCGTGTCCCTATGCAGCTCTCCTGCTTGTATTTWTTCTCTGCAGTGGTTGGAAAATCAGGAACAAGTGAAAAAATATGTGGATTATGATGAACTCAAAGCAAGTTTTGTCTCTGCAGATGACTTCTGGAAGCTTGATTATGTGTTTAGTCAACGAGGGATTCTCTGCATGCTTGAGATCTTAGGCATCCTTCATCTCTCTCTGAGACCTAAATTTAAATCCAGCACTCGAGGATATCTTGCAGATTTGTACACTTGCTGGTGGATTGTGGTTCCATAAAACAATGAAGAGATTATGCTTATCCATGCTTATTCCATCTGTAACAGATGTAATATTAATAATATTTTTTTACTTAAGTCACTCAGCTGTAATGCAGTGCAAATTAACCAAAGTTGGGAATATTCATCATTTTAGCATTTTGGAGCACCTCAGGCAAGAGAACACATCTGAGTGATTATCGCTGGGAGAGGATATTGAGATATTAGTTTCTTCTTTTTTGCATTTGACATGCTTTTAAGTGAAATGAAGTCATGTTGCAGCACGTTCTTTCCAGCGAGGCAGGCTTGCTGGCACATGGACTGAARCACTCGGTTTGCGATTTCTTTGTATTTCCTGATATGGAGTTTGGGACTTTGAGTGCGTGATATTTTGTAGAGAGGATATTGGTAGGCCCCTCCTTCATGCTGAAGAAAATTCCTTTGACTACGGAGAATTTTTGGTAGCTGAAACGTTAGCACGGTTGTTGTCTCGCAGCCTTCTGCACCGTTCAGCACCCACTGCCATCCACGAGGCCCCTTGGGAAAGGGAGTGAGAGGAGGGGGACGCTGATGGTCTCACCCAGGTTAATGCTGGCCAACAGCAAATAATCCCACATGTGCTTTAAATGGCTTATGTTTTCCCATTTGTTTATAACTGAAAAGTGTGAGCTGTGTGCTCTTTGCTCAGGTGGGCTAGCAGGTTSTGCTGCTTTTGCTCATTTTTTAAGGAAGAGTATGATAGCATTTTGATCATGAAAGATCAAACTGAGCTCCAAGTTCCTGTTTYGAAGCTTCTATGAAAGGGAATATGGTCAACAAATAACCAAAAGCTTTCTCCTCTGTTATCGTGTCTCTTGATTAGATAGATCTTAGACAGATATGGTAGGTTATATTAATAAGCCATATGTTATTTTACGTAAACTGTTTGATTACTGGCCTCCATTTCCGTATAGGTTTGTAGATGAATACCCTGCTTCAACTGTAGCCAAAGGAAAAATGAGACATATGGGCATACAGAACACTAGCCTGCAACTTTGTAGTACTAGAAAGGTTTTCTAGACTTTGCATTTTCTTAAGAGGTGTTAGTTATGTAAAAGTTATGTAAAAGTTATGTATTATTTTGGATATATTTGAAAATAATTATGTGATTTATATGCATTTCCATTATTTCTGGTGTATATGTGTGCTCAGCCAAGAGTATGGCTATGTTGCTCTCCACTTCTTGTAATAGGATTGTGTATATATTTAGCGACTGCTTTAAAATAATCCTTTTTTATTATTTTTCAATATGATAATATTTCTTTTTAAATGAACAACATGTGTGTCTAACATGTACTTTTCAAGAGTCAACAATTTCTGTGAAAGCTATCATGGTGTAATAGCATTGTATGAAAAGCTGCTTTTCTTCATAAACCCTTATATTTAATCCCTCAAAGCGGCAAGCAACATGCTGGCTAGGGAATTAACTTCAGATTGAAGATAAAGAAGAGGCCAAAGTTAATGATAACTACAGAAAGCTGAAAGATGTGATATAATTCAAGTAAGAGAGAGTTTGCAAAGCGTGCTGCAATATTTGCCTTACAAAGAATAGCTGGGGCAAAAATAAATGCATTTTGTATGCCTACAGAAAGCCACTTTTCCTGGTAAATGTGTTCTTAAACTAATACTCCTGTGAACAAACAGAAATAAGTTTGAGAGGTTGTGGTTGGAGTGACACTGACTAGCTGTCTGGCATTAGAATGTAATGCTGATAATACAGTCTAATATAAAATTAATTACTATGGTCTGACTTAAAGTTTCTGTTTCACAGTATGAGGTACTCAAATAGAAYGGGAAACAGGAGCTCACAGCTGTCTTGATTGCTCCAGAAGATACTTAAATGTTGAATTTCTTCCTAAAATAGTTTAATTTCATCTGATTGGGGTATTTTACTGTATGTGCCTGTTGTAAGCCAAGATGTAAAAGAACACTGTTCTAAAATGGGCTTTTTTAAAAAAAAAAAACAACAACAAAAAGGCTTTTCATAAGCTGTGTGTTGCAGGCAAGTCCCTGATCGGGAACTGTTGGCGGCCTGGGTTGCCTCTCCATAATTCAGAGAAAGAAGAAAGCAGAGCAGCCTTCCCGGCACATTCGTGTGCCTATTCCACACGTTTAACCAGCACAGAAGAGTGAGAGTTGTTTTATTCCAAGCTGCATTGTGGGAATCCAGAGCTCCGTATTTCAGACCTTCTTTACTGACAAAAATAAGAGAATGTTAAGAGAATATTAATAATAGAAAGTGCAGTCTCAACGCCGCGCTTTTCAGACCTTTCCTCTTCCTCTGTGTTGCTCCCTGAACTTTCAGACTTTCCCCTTTACTTTTCTGTGGATGAGGATGTAGTCTGAGTTCCTGGGGTGGGAGAAGCAACAATCACCTTCAAGCTCGGGGTGATGCAGTGAAGCTCAAAGCCGTGGAGGGGACAGTGCGAGGAGGGGAGACCCCGCTTCTGGGCCGGCTCAGCTTGGACCTGTCACAGGCTTCCAGCCCCAGGCTGGGGAAGGTTCGGGAGCTTGTCCAGCTCCTCGTGGTGGGGTGCCGGCATGCAGGACCCGCTGTCACTCCTGAGAGCTGCTCGGCACGGGTGAACCTGGTCCATCGTCTTCTGCCTTCCAACTTCAAGCAGAGCTCCTTTTGAAAACAGTAAATGTAAAAGCCTGTTCTGGTATGCCAGATACATGTATGTGATTTACCTTTCTGAAAAAATAAGTACGCAGTAGCTGCGTTCAGCTTGCATGGTACGCTATTGCCAGTGCCAAAATTTATTTGGAAAGTGTGCACAAAACCCGAGAGAGCAGTAAAATGGTTATGCAAATACATAAAAGTATTCAAGCAATGCAGCTGTCGAGATAATATCGCAAGCAGAAAGCAAAGACACTTTCATCAGATCTACAAATAATAATTCTTTACATCACATTGCATCAATACAGGAACTTAACCTCCAAAGTACCATTTATTTTACTGGAACTAGAAACTAGAGTTTTGTAGTGTATGTTGGGTATCTGCGTACTGTATTATAGTAGAAAATGCCCCACAAATTAATGCTGCATCTTCAAATACACATTAGAAATTAATCTAAGAATTACATAATTTAATCAGCATAATTTAAATCTCTTTTGACAATGAAGCCAATACAGCGTGGGAAGTTAAGTAGAGGAGTTCATTAAAATAAATGGATGTGATCAGTTCCAAGCTTTCCCAATCTCCGCCGGTATGCTGGAGCGGGAATAAGCACTACATAAGGGAACACTTTAATGACAGAATCCTCTTATCTCTGAAACCAAGTAATAAAAATAGTTATTATAGTCTGGACGCATCTGGCTGAGCCTTGGTATTAAGTACCACAAATAGGAATCTTAGGGCCGTGTTGGCTGGGGAGGAAAGCTGCAGCTCTGTTTTGTGCAGACCTTCATACCCCATTCCAAAGGTGAAGGCCTGTTGGTGGGTATGGTATTTCTTGAGAACACAGGAGAACTTCTGCTATGAACTTCTTAATGCCGGCTTACTCCAGGTTTATGCCAAAGCGGTTCTGGTTATGTTGCCTGGGGGTGGAAGGTAGTTGGGTCCGTGTTATGGAAAATTCATGGTATTTTTGCTGAGGAACAGTGGGAGTGTGGTTGTGCTGTTTACTGCATAGCAACATACAGGACTGTAGTCTTGTCTGGGTTCATAGTGGTGTGGCTCGGTCCTTTGGAAAAGGTGTGAGATGTTTCCAGGTCAGCCGTAGCTGCCCACTTCTTTCTGATGCCCTCTGGAAAAAGGAGTTTTGGCCTCTCTCTGGAGAGTCCTCCTACCCTGGGAAGTTTAAGCTAGTGTTAAGCAATTTTAAAAGGAGTTGCTGATCAAACAGCTTTTGAAAGAGTCCCTTGGCTTTAGAAGTTGGTGTCTCATGTAGCACCTAGTCTGTTTGCCTTCAGAGGAAGATGTTTTGTTGTTTTTTTCTTTCCGCTCATTTCTTCAGCCTTTACAACTCAATTGTGCTTCAGTGCAAGCATATATTTATGTGACCAGCCCAGCTGAAAAGGGAGACTCTTCAGAGCCTGCTGAAACACATATTTAAATTGCTGCGTTGAATTTGGGCCTGTGTTGATGATGTGGCAGGCTCGGCCCAAAGAACAGAGAGACCTGGGGAGAGTTCTCCAGCCGGAGGTTGTCCTCTCCTTGGAGGAGCCGCAGAAAATAACAGTGTGGGCTGCTTAAAGTGCCTTTATTCTGCTTTACATAAAATGGCACATGGTGAAGAGTGGTAGTGAGGATTAGCATCCACAGTGGGGAAAAAAGAGCCCTGAAGAAGCCCTCAGCAGAAGGGCCTTCTGGTACCTTTGCTCTCTGCTGCATGTGCAAGAACTGCAAAGCACAATAAGTGCTTTGAGTGACCTTGTGTTCACAAAAGTGCTTCAGAATACTGATGTATTTTTTGCCATGAGAATGGGCAACTATGTGTATGACTTTCCCCAAGTCACCTTTGAGGGAAGGTCTTTCATTTCTTAATCTTAGTCCCAAAGAAGTCACTAATTAAAGTAATTCAATGTTGTTTTTAATTGTTTTGAAAGAAAACTGCTTTGAGCTCAGAGGTTGATTCTGAAAGTTCCTTCTTAGTGATGAGGTTTAGTGCTGCTAGATGATCGTAATGGCTTTGATAACCTCATTAGTATTTTTGTAGAGCTTATGAGAAAGTTATTATCATTAAAGAATTGTCCTGGTTATATGATAATTTAACTGAAATAAATCAATGGTGGCAGGAATATTGACATGACACCTAACAAGACTGAAGACCATAAGAAATACTGCTTATTTTTGGTATAAATGAGTTCCTCCATAAATTTCTTTCCATGTCTCCCATACAACTTTGACAGCACTATTAATATTTGAAAATTCAAGTGTCAGCGATAGCTGTGTACTGATTTAATCACTTTTATGGTTAGTGTTGACATATAATATGAGAATTTAAATATCCTTAGAGAGTTGGTCTGACCATTTCTTCTTGAGCAGATTTACTTTGCAGTATAGCAACTGTACAGTGCTTTTAAAGGAGAGCTTCTCGGAGGTGCATTCCGTGAGATCACATCCGAAGAAAAGAAGTTTGGTGGATTTTAATTATTTAACCACATCTTTGCATAAACACTCCTAAATATTCAGTCTGGCTGATTTAATAAAATTGTAGGCACAATGAGTACTGAATCTTTTGTCCCCTGCCCCTAGAAATTCCAGTGTGTATGTTAGCTTCTCATACCTTGTTGGTAACAGACCTGTTATGTAGTTTAGTTTGGAGTCAACAAAGCAAAATAGGAGTTACAGTCGCACACAGAGCTCCATGATATGGTATACATTATTAAGATACACGATATACAGTATTTGCTATACAGTGCTAAGTACATTAATTTATACAGAGTGCTAAAATGATAAGACCAGTGATCTTTGATCTTTCATATAGTAATATATACATACATACAATGATGTTTGAAAGAGCAGCTTTATTAAGGAGAAGAGCAGAACATACCATACTGGTAGTTTTTTGTCTCGGAATACTGTATTTCCTGTTGATCCTGGTTATGCTGTTCATGCTATTGCTGTATATCAATTTTATCAGTTTTTCCTTCAGTGTCCGTCAGTGTGCCTGGTTTAGTAGTTCTTATATCTGAACATGAGCCTTGGAAATAAAAACAAGGAGTCGTAGCAGCGGTATTTCATTGCTAAAGCTGAGAGATGTCAGGCGTAATTACTGAGACTAACATCTGGAGTGGTTTATTGAAAGGAAACTTGCCAGGATTGTTAGCATATACAAAGCAGCATTCTCCATATGTATGAAGCTTTATAACTAGAGCAAGTTGGGTGAATATTGCGAGTATAAAACGCACAGAATACGAGAGAGAGTTTATGAATGCACCTACTGCAGTGATGTGTTTGAGTAAACTGCTCAAAGAAGTTGCATCGGAGCTTTCCAAGGCAATGAAGAGCGTCTATCTATAGAAGATGTTGGTGGAGTCTGTGGGATACAGATATATTTGAGCTTTCAGGTAACAGTAATTTTATTTCAAGGTTTCATGTTACCACTGCTTCCATTGGCTTCTTTTATATATTCCCATGGGGTAAACAGCGCTAATACGTATTCGTTCTAGTCTTGGCATAAATGAAATACGAGACTTCAGCAGAGAAAAGATCTAAGTCAGTGTGAACTGCAGAATTGGCAGTTGGATTTTGTAGTCTTTTGTCAGACTACAAAAAGCCATTGGAAGGGTTAAGATTGATATTTTAAATAATATTTCCATTTTCTCTGAATATTCATTGCAAAGTTCGTATTTTATCCTGCTTTGGTCTGTGTTTCACTCTTGTTGTTAAACACATGTTTATGGATTTGCCCGTAGCAAGAGTTTAGATTCTTGCTTAATTATTAAGAGCAAATCAGTCCCCAAGGAGATTGTTGTGTATTTCATTGCATAGGAAAAGAAGTAGAGTGCTGTTTTAATGACTTTAGTAATTTCCTTGAGTACTAGCAATACCCATAAAGTTCTCAGAGAACATCAGTATGTCTTTCAGAAAATATTTGCCAAAGAATTGCAGAATCTGAAAAATTGAAGATTCTCTCATTTTTACAGTTTACAGAAATCAGTCTATTCTCAATGAAGCTTCAATTGCAACATATACAGCTGCGTTAAGAGAAAGTATCTGTTGTTAATACCTCATTACTTCAATACCCTCTTGTCTGACATTAGTATTTCATACTTAGTAAAGTCAGTTTAACTATAATAAAGGTCAATACAACCATAGTGGATTGTATTTCTAATTACAGTAACTTGAAATATTTTTGAGAGTTCCTCCCTTGGATTTGCAGTTGTATGTTCTCAATTTTGCAATTTTCTCTTGGGGACGTACCAGAGTCTTAAACATGAGGTGTATGAGAAGCTCCAGTTTCTCCAAAAGTAGGTGGCACAAATGATTGCATTTAGTTTCATTAGTAGGTGAAAATAGGAGGCCACAATGCAAATTTAATCTCAGTCAGCAATGAACTTTGTGCATGGTGTGTGTGGATGACCTGTATATATTAACAGTAGTGTCTTGCTTGTTTTAGAAGTAATAAATAGCGTAATTCATTACAGCGATAGGTTGATTTTTCATTCAGATCTGAGTTTTTGTTGGAGGAAATGACCGAAACATAGTGCTTGACAGTTGTACAAAAGTGAAATGTATAACGTGCCAGTTCAAAATTAAAACCTCCGTTTAATGAAGCTATGCCAGTGCAACAGATTTATGTTGCAAACAAATCTTCCTTGTGCATTTGAAGATCAAGTTAAGCACTTGTTTTATTTTCTTAAATATTACTCATTTGGCTTTGCTTGAAAGCAAATAAGGAGTGCATGTATTCTAAAATCTAAAGTGCAATACAAATACAAACCTATTACTTAAACTTCCAACAGAATGATGATGATGATCATTAAAAAAAAAAAAAACTCTTTAATAAACTTCATGTAATCCTTTAATCCTGTAAGCTTTTATCTGGGGCTTTGTATATATTACCAGAGCAACTTTCTTTCATTACAGCATCATCAAAGAATGGATTTCTGATGTTCTGTAGTGCCCAGGGAGCATTAAGATTTCTCTCTTTTTTTTTTCTTTTTTTCTTTTTTTTTTTTTTTTTTTTTTTTTTTCTTCTGTGTGATTAAGAGTTCATGATTTTGTACATCTAATTGTGTGTCATCGTCAAGGTAACCATTTTTCTTTTTTTTTTTTTTAGAATAGAAATTTTTTTTTTTAATCCTTTGGCTTTTGTAAGGAGCGAGCTATTTTCCTCCTGCTTTTCACAATATATGTGAAAGACTGAGCATGTCCATTTGGAGGTGTAGTTTTTTTTTTTTTTTTTTAATCCTTTGGCTTTTGTAAGGAGCGAGCTATTTTCCTCCTGCTTTTCACAATATATGTGAAAGACTGAGCATGTCCATTTGGAGGTGTAGTTATAAATATCTTGCAATTTAATGTTTTTCCGCAAAACTTGGAGTGGGCAATGACTTTAAAGTTGTTAAGAAATGTCATGTAACTCACTTTACTAATTTATGGACCAAGAATTCTTTTTCTAGGTTGTAACAAGTTGACCTTTAGCAAACTGCCAAGACAGAAGGAATAAATGACACTGTTACGATGAAGAAGATGCAGAGTAGATGTTGTATTTTTAGTTTTGGATGGAGTCTATTCATGTTCTTTCCAAACTTTAGTGTCATGGTTGATGCTCAATTAGTTTTGTAAGGATTGACAAATTTGCTAGAAAGCTTCATTTCTGGTTTAATAAGTACGGCTCTGTTAAAAATATATATATATCCCACACATATTTCAGCATTTGATTTTTATTCAAAACAAACCTTTAAGCTATTCAAACAGATAATTAATGTACATGCAATGTATAAATTATTTTTGTAATATTTAGTTTGAAGCTACCAATAATATGCAGTTGCTGTCACTGAATAAGCTGTGAATATCTGTACTCGTTTTGTGCTGTATAAACACCAGGCCTCGTATATGTTGTCCAGAAGAGTCTTGGTAAAAAAGAAGTGCAGCATTTTGTTAAACATAAATCATAAGTTATTCTTATATGGAAACCTATATATTTTGTAGTTTTTTCCAAATCTTGCAGTTGGTAGGAACTTGTCTTAATACAGAAAATGCTGTGAAAAGCTCTTCTTCAATTGCTCTTGAAATGTCAGCTGTCAGCGGTGGGCAGAAGATGTTGAGGAAAATCACCTTTTAGGGATTAATCTTTTGAAAGATGGACTGAAGGATATGTTACTGCATATCTACAAGTCCTTCATCTGTCTACATTTTATATACTTCTGTGTGATTTCATAAAAAAAAAAAAAAAAAAAAAAAAAAGAGAGATACTTGTAGGTGACCAGAAAGGAAGTATGACTTTCTTGGCTTATTTTTTTTTAATGATGCAGACTTTTGGATACCAAACAAATCAGGTGGCATTTGTGAAGCAGATGACTTTTCAACTTCTTTACATTAAATTAACCTGTTCTAGTTATTATAATCAGGTCTCTTTTGAATGATATATTATAGATTGCATCTTAAAGAAATTAATCTATTTGAGGAAAACATGTTATTGACGATATAGACACTATATTGAAAATAATAATATGTTGCTGACAACGAGCCAATAACAGATAGAAAGGCAATTCTTTCTATCACCTATTTGAAGACTCTTGCCTAGAGTTAGTCACTGCAAGTGTTTAGGTTGTAAATTATTTCAGTGAGATACAATACGTATTGAAATAGCCCTAGATTGTACCAAATGGGATCAGTTGTGGGATCGCTCTTCTTGCTTGTGAATAGAAGGAAAAGATGTTATGTTCAATTCAGTTACAAAAGGAGAAGATTTTGTAAGTTTTCATAAAATCGCATTATACAGGTAGTGGCAGAAAGTATTTTAATTTTAGCTTTAGTTCATGTTTAATGCAACTGACTGTTTGGTTGATGCTGGTGATTAGTCATTGTAGATGTAAAAAGTTCCTGCCGCTTTTACTCTGTCTCTATCATTTCTTCTCAAAAACCCTATTCAGCGATGCTTAAAATAAACTTGTTTAGAGCTATACAGTGGAAAGGTGGCAGGAAACAATAATAAAAATAATTAGTTATATTTGATTCTAATATCAGCTATGATTTAATGCCTCTTCAGTCTTTGTGGCAAATTTTACAGTTTCTTATCTTTCTCTTACAAATGTGTAAGAGCTTATCAGGTTGTCTGTTTTTTCCCTATTTCTGAATGAGTGCTTGGCATCCTGACTCTGTTGACCTCCCTTTTTACATTCTTAATTTCCAAACTAAGAAAAAAGAAAAAGATGAAAAGACTTACCATTAACACTTGAAGCAGGTGTTGGTGTTTGAGTATTGGTGTTAGAGCTCTAGCAAGAGTTCTGTTATTTGGCTGTCTTGATATTAAATTGTTTACTAAGATTGCTGGTTCATCTTCTTATATTTTAGTTAAATACATTTCTATGAGAACTTTCTGTCCATTCCTCCTTGTCCGCTAGAGTAGTCAGGCTAATTACTTGAGATGTTGAGCCCTTATTGGGCAGGGATTAATGGCAGTTGCAGTGTGTGTCCTGGTGAAGTGTGAGGAAGAAACTAAATCGTTACTTATCCATTAAAAAAAAAGTGAATTTAGTGTTTTTATCTCAGTTAAAATTCAGCAGATTCACTTGTAAAATGGAGTCTAAGGACTGATCTCAGCTATGAAATTTGGTGCTTGGAAGCTAGATAATAAGATCTGTGTGCTCATGTTCTTGCACATAGAATGATAGAAAGCTTAAGGTTGGAAGGGACCTCTAGAGATCATCTAGTCCAACTCCCCTGCACATGCAGGGTCCCCTAGAGCATTTGGCACAGGGTGATGTCCAGGCGGGTTTTGAAGATCTCCAGAGAAGGAGACTCCACCACCTCTCTGGGGAGCCTGTTCCAGGGCTCTGTCACCCTCACTGTTAAGAAATTCCTCCACAAGTTCCTGTGGAACTTTTGGAGCTTCAATTTGTGGCTGTTTCCTCTAGTCCTGTTGTTGGCCACCACTGAGAAGAGGCCAGCCCCCTCCTCCTCACTCCCTCCCTTGAGGTACTTACACACACTGATCACATATGTGTTGTTATGAAAAATCATCAGTAGGATTAAATCCAAAGTAGGTGATGTAAGATGGAAATGATGGCAGATGATTTTCCGTCTCTCTGTTCTTCAAGTCCGCCTGGACAAGTAAAAGGTAGTCTTGGAAAGGAAACACTTGTCACAGTGTTTCCTTGGGCTCCTGGGTATCTGCCCATTAACTGTATAGGAAGCTCCACCCTTCCACCCCAATTTCTCCCTACAAGCCACTACTCTTGTAAATAAAATATTGAATATCTCCCTTTAAGCCTTCTAGCCCCAGTGAGGATGGTATGTTATGAGAAGTATGATTTTAAGAAGAGAACCAAAAAGGACTCATAAATACACAGTGTTCCTTAACGGCGTTTATTTTCCTTTTATGAAGACCAAAGGCATCTTTGACTGGCATTAGCCTCTGAGTGTTTTTCCAGAGCTATGTAGTCCTGTAAAGCAGGATTATTGAGCTTGCCTTCATACTTTTTTTTCCTGTATGAGAATACTTTGTAAATTAGTAAGTGTCTGAGAAAGCCCACAGAGTTACAGAACTGGGAGAAGCTGTGGAGCAATAGCAGGTGATGAGAAGGTCAGGAGAAAGAATTGGGAGAAAACATCCTGTTCTCTGCATTCCCTGCTTTGTCCTACTGCAGACCAGTGCAAAAAGTGGAAAATAACACTTTTTAATCCTTGTCTTGACTTAGATTTACTAAAGATTTAGAAACAAAAGGCCAGATGCTGTGATTTTTCTGGCTTTCAAGGGCTGACATCRGATGCATTAGGGTCAAATGCAATGATCCAAGGAGCTGAGATGCTGCCCTACTAAGCATTTTTAGGGTATTGTAATGAAATCATGAACTTTTAATGAATATACCTAGTCTTTGTAATTTGTTTGAGCAAACTAGGCGTTAGCCATGGGACACAGAGAAAGCCAGACGTTTCTGAGCAGTTGGCAGAGCAGCCTCTGCTCGCTTTGCCAAGTCTAGCAACACTGAAGATGAATGAATCCCCAGCAGCTCTCCGTGGTCCTCTGGCACATGCATCATCCTGACACTGCAGAACTCGCTCTTCACTGCAACCACCCACTGCCTTTTTTTCTCTCCTGGTGGCTCTTTTCTCCGCGGTTTGTCTCTTACAGCTTGGAGGGTTTTCGCTTTCTGGGTAACTTGTCTCACCCTGAGAACGTCATGTCGTTGGCAACCTGGCCGTCTCCTCCGGCCTGCTGAGGCCCGTATCATCTTCAGCAGTGTGGTTTAGCAAGGCTGTTGGAGAGGGTTTCTCCTCAGGAGAACGTAGTGCTTGCAGGGCCTGGAAGAGGGAGGTCTGTTCTGTTGTTTTAAAAGCAGGGAAAGGGTCAAACTCTTCCCCTGGTTTCTCAGAGGTGTCTGCTGCTGTAGGCTATGCTGGGCATTGCCTCTAAGTAGTGTCTCTCAGGAGTCTGCAGTTAAAAATACTTCATTTGGAGATTGCAGTAGGGTTGGTAGCATCTAGCACAAGGTCGACTTGTTGGAAGGAGTGCATGGGCTGAGCTCCTACCTGGTGGTTCAGCTGAGAAATCGGATGCACGGATTCCAAAGCAAGCGCTGCTTGTCATGTGTTGGGCTCAGCATCACCTTACTGCAGGGACCACAGGGCTGAAATTGTGTCTCCCACTGAGGTGAGGCGAGCTAATAGGGATCCTTAGTGTTTTAACAATGTCCAAATTCACTAGTCCAAATTCCTTCCAAATTCTGCTACACTTAATTCTGTGTTTTCCCCCAATGCTCCTAGTAGCATCACTGCTCTCAGAATTTGCTTTCAAGTAAGTACTTGGCTTATTCATCTAAGTAGAGTGCACTGGCACAAGAATGTATCATTTGATTTGATTGTTTTTCTGTAAGCTTTATTTATAGCTATTTTTCCATCTGTTGTTTGCATATTAACCTTTCTGCGGAGCGGGAATTTGTTTAGTCAATAAAGATTAAAGCTGTGAAGGAGGCCTGTGTCACACACAAACGTGTGCTTCTCGCTGCTGCCCTGGGCCACAGCTGCCCTAAAGGAAGGGCTCCGGCAGATTCACAAGAAGCTGGAAATGGGGCTTTCGATAGGAATAGCTCTTTCAACCTTAAGTATAGCATCGCTGCGGCTGCACTCTGTAATTACAATGTCACTTGAGAATTGCTTAACAATTTTGATGCTTTGGAGTATGACAGACATAATTCTGCGCAGCGTTATTTTAGTTCCCTGGCATTTACAATGGCACACAGCTGCTGGAAATTTCTGAATGTGCGCTGCTTTCTTCTTGGAAATCGGAGACAAAAAGGAAGCTCTGAAATGAACTGTCAGGCTTCCTTTAAGGATGATGATTCAGATCTAACCTCCCGCGGTAGGTGGTATTGCTGGGGATGAATGAGGAATTCTGCCAGCTGTATTGCCAATTTCACAAGCAGGAAAACACTTTATATTTAAGATAAAATGCCTTTTGAAAGCTCCTGGCAGACCCAGTGTGACAGTGTAGTTCCTGAGCATTAAGGTCCATTTCAGAAGAGGAGACATCAGAATAACAATCCAGGACAATATGTTTGAGGAAAAAAGAGGTAAAATGAAGGTAATACAGATTGAATTTGTCCCTGAGGCTTTTTTTTTTCTTTTTTGCTCAGAAATCTTGTAAATGTTGTATTTTAGTTTTTATAAACTTTACTTAAGATTCCTTTTTCTGCAGTGTGTGTAGCTGTCAGGACGTGTTGGTGAAGATCCATAGCTGCCAGTCAGCCTGGCTCTCTGGGATCTGACACAGCTACTGCTTAATGTCTGTACTTTCATAAACTTTTCATGAATCTTTTCTTCAAAGACAGAGAAACTTGCTGGTGAAGTTAAGAGTTTACGGAAAAGAGAAGAGCATAAAAAGGCCCAACAAGACTAACCTTTCAGGCTCTAGTCCTCCTCACATCTCCTTAAAGAAAACCTGGTGCTGAGGATGCTTCAGATGGGTAGCTTGAGTCACATGCACTCCACTGTTCCTCAGCCAACAATAAATACAATAAATAACCCACCACATTTAAAATATGTGGGACTTGGTTGGATGAAATCAGTGATTTTATTTTTTCCTTTTCACGGGTCTGAGAGAGAAGTTTAAAGCTTCACTAGGTTTTCTAGTAGGCTTAGCTTTCATCGGGGCGTCTCCCTGGGTTTCACGGAGTTCCTCCGGTCACGTGCCAGTGCATTTAAAATCAGAAGACGTTTGTGTTAATCACTGTCAGATGCATCGGGCATCTTGAGACGCAGTACAGCTTGCTCGTACATACGGAGATGAGTATGGAGACATACGCTCTCCTACCAAAAATCTCGATGTCAACCATGTTCATTTTACCAATGCTTCCAAATTGAGGACTGCAAGATAGTATAGAGCTCCTATGAAGCAGTACTCTTCAGCTGAAGAGCGTTGTTCTAAACAAACATTCTCCTGAAGCACCACATCAATAGAGCAAGAATAGTAAAATGGCTAAAGCCAAATGAAGTGACGTGCAGCAATTATTGCAAGATAAAACAGTTTCCAAATTAAACAATAGACGTTTGTATTTTGTTTTTAGCTTAGGATTCTGGGGTTTTGTCATATTAAAATGACTGATACTGTTGCTCCTAGGAGTTTCTGTGCAGGTATTGCATATTCTCTGACAGCTACCAAGAAGCTGCTCAAATAAGGTTTTCTTAGAAATCACTGTATTCAGAAGTATATGTTGTTTATCTTCTGTGAAATATATATTCTTTGGCATTATTTTAAAAATGCAACCCTGTTAGCTAATTGCTCAAGAAATAATGCCTGTGGCTTCTGCACTTCTGATTCATTCCGGTCTTCCCTCTTCCAAAGTTGTCTAAAAGTGCTGAGAACACAGACACATTTTATCAAGTGCAGGTTCAGCTGAACTTACTTTGAAACATGTTGGTTAAATTATTTGCCTACATTTATTGTCACCCTCAGTGTCAAAGGACTTAGTCTGAAGCATTGTTTGTCTCCACCTTTTTTTTCCCCGTATTTACAGCATGTTGTATTGTTCTGACAGAGATGGATTTAGAATATTTGTTGATTAGATGTTTTTCATGAAACAGGGACAGTGAACAGAAAGACTGCATTGAAATTCAGTAATGTGCATAATTCATCTATCATAATTTAACAAATGGAAAAGACTAAGACAAGCTGCCATCCATCATGACTATTTAACTACACCGTAGGGTGAATTAAATTGTATTAAACAACTTTTGTCTTAACAGATTTGGAGAATCGATTTGGGCAAGTCTTCTCTTATCCGCTTACCGCTGCTGTTCACTCATTTACAGATCTGACATTTGTTCCGAAACATTTAATTTAAACTAAAGATTTTCCAAAACTGTTTTAAAAACAAACTCGCACAGAAAAAAAAAAAAGTTCTATACGTCTATCACATAAATAGCGGCAACCAAACCTAGACTGGAAGCAGTGGTACTGTAAATTTGAACTGCCTTGTAGTCACATCCATTTCTTCCCTTGATTTACATGGTTGGGGGCCAGGATTTTAAGGGAACTAATCTTCTAATTTTAGATCTCTAACTTTAGATCTCTAGATATCTAAAGTTTTGGAGATAAATCCTACTGCAGGTGCGAGCATCCATAACCCCTGGGATTGGCAACTGCCTCAGTTTCTTTCTTGCTCTTCCAAGCGTATGAGTAAAATATCATATGTTGCTGGCATGGTAATTTTGATTGATCGATTAAGTTGGGTAGTGGCTTCTTTCTGTGCATGTTTAGACCTCCAATCAGATTTATAGTTCGCTAGGTTAGAGGGAGGGATAGCACATTTTCCTGAGCTTTGGTGTTCCGGAGGAAGTTGTCTCAGGAAAGGACCGTGTCATGGCTCACCAGCGCAGGGTCCCAGGCCGTGGCACGTGACGACGTGGGGCGAGCGCCGGCTCTGGACCGCGTTGCTCGCTGTGGAGGACGTGCACAAGCTGCGGCGAGAGCGCCGCGCGAGCTTGGCAATGCGCCTGCTCCCGGGAGCAGGACCTCCACGTGTGCCATTCGCGCACGGGCGCCTTGCAGCCGCGTCGCCGGCTCAGGCTCGGTCATGTGCTGGCTTGGCAAGGGAGCGCGGCACGACAGGGCTGAGCGCTGCCCCACCAAAGCGGGAATCCTTTACTAGCGGGGCGAGAGCACGGCTGGGCCCTGGCGAGCCTCGCGCCTGCCCCGGGAGCATGAAGGGCAGCAGGGCTTTGGGCAGAACCTCCCCCTCGGGCTTCTCCTGCAGGGCCATGCCCAACACACGTGTCCCTGGAGTCACGCGTTTGGTGTTTGCAGATGGGTTCCTGATCTCCAGCACAAMCCCAAAGTCCCTCCTGCTCTGAGCGCGATGCAAAGCGTTGTCGTTAAAACATGCCGTTAAACCACAGCTTTGGGGTGCTGAATTYCCAGTTTTCCTGGATGCAGTAATATTAGCTCCATAAACTTAACGTAATTTTGTTTCGTCTTAACAGAAAAATGCCATCCCCACAGACTTGCCTCGATCACAATTAAGGGCCTTTGCTGTACTTGTTCTGCTCTTCATTGAATACTGAGCTAGCAAAATTGTAACTACCTATCAGTGAAATGCTCTTGTATGGTTTTTAGAAGTTTTCAAAGTTATTCGGTGCTTTCAGAATGTGCATAGAAATCCTTTGGGTGTTTTTACATGGCGGCATTTTTATTAAGTTACCCCAAACACCTTTTAAGGCTTGTACTGCATTTCTTTTCTCCCTAAACTCAATGACAGAATATTAGCCTAATAATTTTAGTGCACTGGTTTTGCAAGCTATTTTTTCAGCTGTCTTGCACCCAGTTGTTCATTCCCTTATTCCTGCACGATGTCTGTTCTTCCCGGGAGGGTGTGATGTTGCTCCCGATCCGGTCCTTGCCGTCTTTCCCGGGTTGTCTCCACCATCGTTGTGCTGAGCAGTCGCATGCGCTGGGGGGCTGCAGCCTCTTCCTCCTCGGGGGTTTTGTCTCCACCTTTCCGTTCTCAGCTGCACCCCACGCTCCTCGGTTGCTCATTAACCTTGGTGCGGGGAGCGCAGCCTTGGCTCTGCTGTGCCTCAGAGATGCGTACCGTCTACGAGCATTCCCACCTATTCGTTTCGAACGTTTCTAAAATCCGCTCTGTGCTTGTCTTGCCTTCCTGGAAGGCCCTTTTACGTGCCCTCTCCGTCTCCTGGGTCAGTTCCCACTGGCTGTGCCGATGCTTCTTCGTATAGTCCGTTGGAAGCCCWAAGTTTCTCGTTCCCGGCTATACTACTGGGACACCCCCTGCTCCTCCTGCAGCCTCTCCCTTCTATTCTTCACTGACTCTTCTCGTCCTCGGCTTTTGCATCCTGTCCATCTGTCGGTTGCCAGCGGCCCCGGGGGCCTCCCCTTGCCCGTGTGCGGTGCTGAGGGGCTCCCAGGCTCCTGGAGGCTGCTTTAGGGCCACCCTCCGTGCCGTGAAGCTCGAGGAAGAGCTCATCTTCTCTTGGAACCGTCTTCCGGCGTGACACGGAGACACGTGCAAGTCATTAGCCRTCTGATTAGGATGAGGGGCAGTGAAAGGCGGCCTAAGATGATGCTCATTATGGGCTCTTGGCAGTGTGGCGAAGGATAAGCGAAGATGATTACGGAGAGACGGGCCTTGAAGGCGAGGATTTRCAGTGTGCAGCGCAGGATTTGCGGTTGTTGCCTTGCCATCTGTGAGAGCTGCTGCAGCCGTGTCGCCCTGAGGCCGCATCCCGAGACGCCCTTCGCGTGTAGCCGGCGCTGGGCCCGTTTTCACACAGTCAAACCCATCCGCCCTGCGTCACCCCTTCGTGTTCACCCGGGCCTTCGCTGCGGCCACCATCTCTTGGGGCGGAGAAGACCTCAGGATTGCTCTAGTTCGGTGCGTGTCAAGTGGCTCCGCGTAGCGCTGTTGAACACTTAAGACTTAACGAACCGATTTATCATTGAAAAGCACAAGAAAAAACAGTGTTGCACTTGCCTTTAATGCCTTTGGAGATTTCAAATCGGACTAAGAGGCATTCTTAGAAATTTGGAAAGTTAATATGTTCTAAGAGATGATGGCTAATGTTACCAAAAATGAGAAAGATGGGTTCTGTGACACTCTGTTCACTCTTTGTTACTTGAGGTGCCTCTCAGGCTTACCTGAAGGTTGAGAGGTTGAGTTAAAAGAGAAAGCAGGAACTACCCCCAGGAATACTGTGAAAATACAGCCAAGTGCCRCTTATGTATGGAGTATGGGAAACTTGTCTGCCTATAAATGAGACATATGTTTTTTTGAAGGAATATTAGTTAATTAACAATTAATTTGTAGTACTCCCCCGATTGTGAAAGACGGATGTATTTTTGTCTACTTAAACTATAGTTTATATTCTGCATATATAAGATGACCTTTTAAGGGAAAAAAAATAGATGTGGCGGAAAATGGCCTTTTATCTTGTAACTCCTAGTCTCAATCTTATAAAACAAAAGCTTATTATAAACCTCCCTCAAAACCAAAAAAAACCCTCACGCACAGAGTTTCCTGTTTCCGTGAATGTTTCTTCAGTCACTTATTTATTTTCGTCCAACTCGTTTTTATTTCTGTAGCCCCATTGTTTGCAAATGAGGATCTTTCCAACCAAAACGCCGCGTTTCCCAGGCTAACCCTGATSCTCTCAGGTGAGCTGCGGTGCCTGTTTTCCTCCCTGAGGACGCAGTAGACGATGGCCCGGCGGAGGGGGCTGTGAATGGCCCGCTGGTGGGAGGGAGAAGCCGCTGGCCTTGGTGGCTGCCGGCACGTGTGCAGCTCCGCGTCCCCTTGTGCCTGGGACACAGGGAGCCTGTGGGCCCTCACGGCTGGCTCCCAGCACGTGGGCTGCAAGTCTGGAGCCGAGTCCCCAGGGAGAGTCTCGTAGGAAGACCCAGTCGCCTTCGGGGGTGGTTCCCCACCCCCTTGTGAGTTATGGTCTTCCCTGCTCAAAACAGAGTCGTAAGAAGTAAAAGAGGTTGTAAAAATAGAGAGAGTGTGAGGGGGAGAGGGGAAGGATAGGATTAAAAAAGACATTGGGAATTATGTGCAATTGGTGACAATAAGGGCTTAGCAAATGGAGTGACCATTCACGGTAATGGATGGGGTGGCCAAGTAATTACAAGCCTGTCAAGGAGTCATTGATCCAATGCAAAATAGCAGAATAACTGACAGTTATCCAGCATACCTTTAATTCTTACTGGTTAGCATCAGTCAACACGCAGTTATGGGGAAAAAGATCTTGATGCTGAAGTGAACACGATGTCTTGAGAGGACAAGTTTGACTTTTCAAARATATGTGACATTTAGCACTTGTAAAATGTTTGATTTGGTGCCATGGGCCATGTTGATTTAGTATCTGTAGTGATGCAGAATTAACAAAGCGTTTATCAAGTGTGTTTAAAAAAGAAATAAATCTGGGTAATAGGTCTCAATAGCCTGATGGGGGTGGTCAGTAATCACTGACAAATACAAGGCGGTCCCCAAGGATTCATTTTAGGCCTGATGGTGTTCAACCTTTTTATTAGTGATGAGAGGTGAAAGTCTGCAGATGGCAACAGAGGAGTGCCCGGCTTCGTGGTAACGTCCCTGGAGTAGAGTAGTTGGTCACAGCTGAGGAAGGAGCTCGGCAGCGGAGTTGTGAAGAACCATTAAGGGTTTGGAAGTGCGGCTTTGGAACCCCTGATAGGTGCCACGTGATTCCGTTTAGTATACCAAATCTGAGGCGTTTGACTCTGTTTAATAATTGAGAGGGCTCAGAGTAGCCAGCAAAAGCATGTTAAGCCTGAGTGACTGAAAGCTGACACTAAAGAAATTTRTTCTGAGAGTAGGTGCAGTTTTTAACAGCAGTATGGCTTCTTTTTCAACCAATTTAGGCTTGGAGTGGGCATTTCCTTTGGAACATGTAGCCCTGGAAACAGTGAGGTGTAGCAATGTCACAAATGACTGGTGTGAGGTAAAGYTGAGGAATGACCGCTCTCTTCTGTTTGAAAACTTATTTTTCTTTTATTTCTTTTCTTTTTTTTTTCTTTGTAAGAGGGGAAGACAAACAGGAAAAGAACACAATAGCTATAGATACATAATCTTGAAATAAATACCAGGAAACGGCTGTAGGAGAATAACAAGCTTCCAAGCCTGAAGCTGAGGCGAGGCAGCTGTTTTGCTAATTCACCCGAGCAATACTTTGGAGGGCTGTAAACCATTAGGAGCTTTTGCTCAAGTGATAAAGGGGAGATTAATCATCAGGATCTCTCCACCACCAGTGGAGACGGAGAAGCGTTTTGTAAAGAAAGATTTAAAAAAAAAACACCTCTAAATATTCCTCCAAGTCCTGGAAAGGGTAAACACGGGAAAGATGTGCTGATTTGTGGTATTGAACTGTTATTTTTGGATGCTCTTATTGTGAGCAGATAACATTTTGCTTTTCAAAGCTGCTTTCCTTGCGGCCAGTCGCTCCTAGTTCCAAAGAGAGCAGAGGAGCCGCAGAGTGGGAAGAGGTCTGGCTGGCCGAGAGATTGATGGAGGCCGGCAGCCCTGAGAGCAGGAATACAAAATCGAACAGAATCGAGAGTGGAGATGGGGGAAGAAGTGCCCGGAAAGATTATGAAAGAAGAGAAGGCAGTTAGCTCGGTATCTCTGACATTCCTGTGATTTAAAACCCTTAAAGCCCATGATTGCATGTGTCACTGGGAGATAYGCTTTGCTTCGGGTAGGAATTAATTACGTGAAGTCCCGTCGGCTGCGCGGTACGCTGGGCCGGAGCAGGTGGTGACAGGGTRATCTGCGAGCGTGTCACAGCCTGCCGGAACATCCCGACGTTCGGGCRGCGTTGACGCTCGGTGCACAATTTGTAGCAGCCGCTGAGTTCTGCGGAGCTGGGGCAGATCTGAAAAAWGCGAAGGCCGAGCTACGCTTTTTATCAGCGTTTGTAAGCGTTTAAGTGCCATACGTTTAAATAGGAAGAAAACCGCTCCACAAGATCATTTATTTATTGTTTTAGGTAGTTAGGTAAGTTAATGAAGATATGTATTCTAGGTATAAATACATAAAGCAAGTATACTGTGAAAATAGAATATATAAGGGAAGTATTAATAAAATATTACAATAATAAATAGGTACTTTTAGGTGTTCGAGCGGAAAACTGAAAAGTAAGTATTCAAGTAGAAAAATATCCCCTTTGTAAAGGTGTGGAGTAGAAATCTGTAGAAAGTGAAAATAATTTGGTTGGTCTTTGGGTTGGCTAGTGCGTGGCTGCCCYAGTCCCTCACACCCAGCAGTTGCAGTGATTTCTCCAAGGTTAGAAAACATGAAGCTTCTCCTTGTCTTTGCTGCGTGTCTTTACAGGATGCGAGTGAGCTGAGTACTGACTTAACTCTGTTACGAGCAGGAATTGGAAGTGGTTATTGTATGGGGATATGTGAGTGGTGGRCCCGGTGCTCTGCTCTGCCGCGTGGGACGCGCAGGAGTCGCTCCTTGGGTCGCGTAGGCTTGGCCAGCGGTAGCAGTGCTTTTGGGACTCTCAAATTCAGGTCTCTTTTTATAGTTGATCAGACCTTGTGAAAATGTCAGAGGTTTCTAAAATTAATTATTTCTCCTCCTTCTGGCAGGASGTTATAGATGTGATGAATGGAATAAAGTTTAATTTATTGCAAGAGATAATGACTRAAAATGAAGGGAAAAAAGGAAAAGAACAGGAAAAGTGGCAGMTAACTGCATTTAAAAATAGAGCGTTATTTATACCTGTGGCACAGCRGAAGCCTCTTGTGCTGCTGGGATGTAACAAGCAGACCTGGGACCAGCGCTTGGCGGGCTGGGGCCGGAGGCGTTATTGATGGGGAGAACTAATTACTAATTACGTGTGTGATGGAGCTGCTGGCTGGAGGTTTCTGGCTGCTCCGGCACCTCCTACAGGTTAATGCATCGAGAGTGCAGGTGAACACTCCAGGCGGGAGGTCCCATCCTCTCCCTCATCCGGGTGTAAAGACGTGCACTGACAGCGGCACCCGAATAGYGAGGAGGAGTGTCTTGAGTTGTGGACTGGGTAGCTAGAGAAACTCCCTACACCAGRATGGTTTGGGATGCGCCTGAGGCCCACCACAGTCACGTGTGGGAAAACGGATGCACAGGAACCTGAAAAAGCAAAGCAGAATGACCCACCTACTGACTCTGTGGAGGGAAGCTTAAATGAAGATCAGCACGGCAGAAAACAGATAGATTTAAAAGACAGGGAGGGAACTGCTGCTTAAATTTTTCAGGAGGTGAAGATGCCTTTTRTTTTATTATTCTTTTTGTGTATAAAGTTCATTTTTGGTATTTGTCCTCAAATGCCAAAATCAAAATTCAGAGCATAATTTATCATCTAATTAAATGGGCTGTTTGTTTCCCTTAAAATTCCTAAACAAAACATACCATCTGCAAAGCGGTAAAACAACTAAGAGTATGAACACCAACATGACACATCCACTTTTTTTTTTCCCATTTATGTCCTCATGTGTTAGGAAGGAAGATATGATCTGCAATATATTCTGTCCAAATCTGCATTTATGATATGTCACGCAGAAGAAATACAGAATACATCGTAAGCACCGTTAATGAAAATATTTTGAGAATCCTTTGTGCAGACGTGTTTAGTGGGTTTTTTGAGGGGTGGTTATTTGTAGTGTGATTGAAAAGGCTGTGAGAGCAGCAGCAAAGCTAATGTGGCCTTTCTTCTTTGCTTAACCCTGGGAATGTGCTGCGAGTGATCTGGATTTCTCGTCTGGGCTTAATGCACTGTTATCTAACAGGATGCACGGAGTGTTCTGTAGCAACTGCAGAACTCATCAGGCACATGGAAAGGGCCCACGAAATCAAGCTGCACACCTTGTGTTTTCCCACAAGCAATAGGGAGGTGATGCACTTGCCTTTATAAGGCCGTTGGGATGGGCTGCTTAAGCCCTTCTCCAGGCGGAGAGCTCAGCGGGCGGCTGCGTGCACGTGCAATCCACCGCAGCRTCTGAGCAGGACGAGTGAAACGGGGCCCGTCAGCCCCGTTCGTGCTCGGCAGGAGCATTTCAGGCTCCGAACGACGGGGCTTTGGGGAAGCACCGGGCATTGGTTTCGCAYCCCCTGCGCTTGCTTCGTGGAGCTGGTCTGCAGGGAGACGTAAAGACAAGAGGCTCATTAGAAATGAGCGGCGCTGGGGAGGATGGTTGAGCTTCAAGTGCACTTGTGTTTTGTAGCTTGAAGAGTGTAAAGGTGAGGATGCGATTTAAAGGATCGACTGGCAGATGAGGAGAATGCTGTCAGGCTTCTCATTGAAATGCCTTTATATAGAGATAAATAGGAGATTACAGTGGTTTTCTGACAGCAGCAGAAAAACAGGAGTACAACAGGTATTCAGCTCAGCATGTCCTGCTAGTCAAGTGAAATGATAGTTAATCACTTGGCTATCAAGACTGAGTGTGAGACAACAGGTTGTTTTTGTCGCCGCTGTCTGTTAACTTGATGGGCAATATGAGGTGTCAGCAAACAGTGGGGAAGACAGGGAAAAAATGAGTCTGGGGGCTCTCTTTGRGGGTATTTTACCCTGTGCTCACAATCTCTTTGTGATGTCTTCAGGTCAGCTGTGGGACCACTGGTTCACAGCGGAATTTCGCCTGTTGGAAAACCTCAAGGTGTTGGTGGCTCCTGGCTTGGTGCCTGGGATTCACCCTAGGGAAGGAGCTGCCTTTCCCAGACAGACGTTTCTGTCTTCGGTATCGCTCGTGCCGGCTCTTCTGTGTGGTGTTTGAAGGGCACGCAGACGTGCTGAGGTGCTTAGGTAAAGTGAACTGGAAAGAGGTGACCCGTTCTTAGGATAACTAATTACCAAAGCGACACTAATGTGGAGCTGCCCAAGGCAAGAAGCAGCTTTTTTCCCCTTATTTTTGTTGAAATCGCCTCTCTCCAGTGCATCAGTGCAGCCACTTATGTCCCCCGTAAGCACCATAATGAAAGATTAATCGTGAGTGGATTCTGAGTTCATCCTTTACGCCAGGACATTTTACCCAAGGAAATAATTGAAGATTTTGCCTTTAGGCCTTGGTAGCTCATGGAGAATAAGAAATAAAAAAAAGAAAAAAAAAAAGAAAATTGAAGAGTTTGTTTAAGTGTTTTCTGTTCAGTTCCAGCTGTGTATGCTTGGGCGTGTTTTGGACGGAGTGAAGGTGAAATTGCAACAAAACCAAGCGAGGGAGGGATGGAGAGATGCTACAAAAGAGTGCAATTAGTAGGGACAGCTTCTGCTTTCGAGTCTAAGAATCACAAACACCTGGAAAAGAGATGTGGAAAGGAGATCCCTGGGGCCTGCGTTTTGTCCCTCTGCAGCCAGGAGGCTCCGGTGCTGCCCGCTGCCGCCTCGGGTGTTATCCGGARGCGAGGCTGGAAATCGCCCTTCTTTTTCCCCTCTTTGTGGACAGAGAATCCAGACAAGACACTCTCAAGAGCTTTTACTGCAGTTTCGCAAAGCAGAGGTGTCCTTTCCAATGCACGAACAAGTACTGCATGCTAACTTGTCCAAAAAAGCGTGTACCTAATTGCATGCATACCTGGCGTCTCCATTGGTTGCCCTCCCTCCCTATATGTCCCTACTGCTCTCCATTTGAAGTAAACACACAAATAAGAGTGCCCCCAGGCATTTTTTTCCCCTACCATCTCCTCTCTCTGGTCRTCAAGATTATTGAATGCCTTTACACAATTAATAATGGTGGCGATTTGCACACTCGTATCAGGTAGAAATGGAAATAAGGGAATTGGATGATAGAAGTGATAGGAAAGTGACGTTCAGTTGTAGTTCTGTTTTTCTCACAAGGCAGATTCCACTACCAGAATATTTTTTTGAATTTTTAGTTCTCTTTTAGAATAAGATTCTTGGTTTGTTAWTTGTAGTTCAGGGTTTTTTTTTTACTGAAACATTTTGAGGCAGTTTACACCAGAGATTTTATGCTTTGAAGTGCAGTGTTGTCACGTATACAAAGCATATGGGATGTTTGTCTCTTAGTTACTCGTTTTGTAGTGTTTTTGGCCACCCGCCAGAACTCTGCAGGCTGGGGTAGTTCCAAAGCACATGAACCTCATCCATCTCCCTTTCGCACCTGGTATGCACCATTTTATCTTTTCTGGTTTTAATAAGCTGTACATCTGTGGGTTAAATATATGTTACAAATCAGACTTCTAATTGCCCAGTGTACCTTTTGGGTATGGTTTTAGTTTTTGGCCAGAAACGGTTCATTTTATTATGGATTGCACTGATATTTATTTTCTATCAAGGCAGTTACCAATAGATCACTGAAATATGTGTCATTTTGGGCAGAAAACACCATGCTTTGGTCAGAATTTCTTTTCCTTATTATTCATTTTAATTGTTTCTCTTAGTTTAGTTTTGGCGTGATGTATTTCTTTGTTTTTCAGTGAGTTTTTTATTAAACCTTTTTTTTCTGTATATATGCAAACCAAGTTGTTTAGAAATGAGTTTATATGACCACAACATTCTTTAAAAGGCTTTCCATACTGTGTAGTTTATGTTTGATGGAGATTTTTCTTGTAAGGCTTCTTTCCAAAGAATGTATGTCATAATAATGTTTATTACACTTATAAGGTGATTTCTTTGATGAGGAACTCGATGTAAGCTCTAAAATARTACTTAAAAAGATGTAATCTTCATAAAAAGGAATTAACAAATATCTCCTCTCTAGTAGCTATTATTACTTTTGTTTGAAGAATATCTCTTTTAGTGGTATTGACTTGTGTTTTATTGTAACACCAGCTAATACTAATTTTTAATACTAATCAGAATAGTCTTCTCTATAAATACAGCATAAAATCCAAATGGCTTTTGCAAACACGTTTTAGTAATACCTTTCAAAATAAGATTTTCTAAATATATTTCTAAACAATTTCCAATGGGCCTTGTATTATTAGCTGGTATGCAGAGGACATGATAATACGGGTATCTTTTGCTCTCATGACATAGACAGTATTTATATTGTGAGCTTTTATTCGGTATTTTCTTTCTATCCTKAGTGACTGGTGTGTCTTGGTGTCTGAAAGGAGATCGAAAGCAGACTTGGGGAGAGAGTTCTTTGTCTGAGGGCTTTTCTCCTTCTTCGCTGCTGAGTTCAGGAGCCTCAATCTTGAATTGTTCTCAGTATGAGGTGCTGCTTTTTCAGAAGACAGAGAATTGGTTGAGTTTGGGCAGATTCCCAGGGRAAGGCAGACCTGGCAATTTTGTCTTCCCTAGAATGCAGCTCTGCTGCAGTCACCAAAGCYAACACATTCCTGGGGGCGTTTGCATCAATACAGTTTCTGTCAGGTAATCAGGGGAGGAAGAGGGAACTCTTGTAAGTGTTTGGTGAACATCCGATGAGCTTTTGAAGTCTCATAAAGAGCAACTTGAAAGTTTGTTTGAAACTGATATTTTTCTTTGTACTTACTGTTATCAGCTATGATACTGTCAAAATTGGTCCTTGGATTCACAATTTGCTGAACTCTCATCCCCGTAACAACTTTTCCACTTATCCTAACACAATTTTATATCATTTTCCAGCTGACAGATTCTCCCTTGTGCTCAGAATTAGTATCTGGCCTTTCTTAGCTGCAAAATCCCATCCGCGTCTTTTACTTCATCACCGTCACTCTGGCTTATGATGAAATTTTTCCTGATAGTTCTTCTGTCCTCTACGTTTTTTTGCAAACCCACAATCTGAAGAGCTCCTTAATTGTAAAATCTATTTCCTCTTGCTCTTCTCCATCACGCACACACATATGCAGACTTGACAAAATGAACATAGATACTATTTTAAATTGGTTTGACTTTATGCAGCACATGGTTATTCGGACTCTTCAACCAGCAATTTACAGTACTGTATTATTTTATAGTTCTGAACACTTTTCWATAGTACAAATGAAGAACTTGGCCTATTTAGGGAGAAATTATGAATGTTCTTTTTTAAAAAAGAACTAGGTCCATTGCCGAAAGCTCCTTTGGGAAGCATGGACAGGAACCCTTGGGGTGTGCATGCCTCACTGCGGATGTATGGCAGCTCTGTGCCCACTTTTGAGGCTGCTAGRGTTTGTTTTGCTGCCTGTTTCTGCACTAGCCTGGCTGGCCAGCTTGTTTCGTTTGTCGTGCCCTACCAGCAGCGTGCATAGGGCAGCTGGAGACTCGCATCTCCATACAAAGAAGATTCCACATGGGGCATTATGTCCTGTTTTTCAATGTATTTGTGAAGATAGCTGTTTATGTAGTTATGTTAGTTCAAATGAAGCTTTGTTTGATCAGCCATACATCAGTTTCACAGATGTGGASATTTTTAGTATTAGAAAAATTTTTGCCATCGCTTTATCTGTAATAGAAGTAATGCAGCAAATAAGACCCRTCACATCGGTTTAGAGATAGCACTTTCGATTTTTTATGCTAAAAATTGTCTGTGCTAGTCAGCTTATAATTTAGAATTGCACTTYAATTTCCACCCTATGACTTCTTATCAGCCCCTAATGGAGCAGTTGCGCTGCTTAGTCTCTGATTCAGCAGCTCACGTGCCCAGGAGCTCGTGGTACGATGGTACCTCATGCTGAGTTTCTCATAATTTTTTTTTTTTATTGTCTTGCGAGTGTCTAGACATGACGCTTGTCCAGAAATCTCAACATCCAAAATGTAAAGGGAAACACAAGGCACCCCAGTAGTGCTGTCTCGTGTTCCTCAGGAGGGAGGCCTCCTCGAGGATCAAAGCAGACTCCTCCACAGGCCGGTGAAGCTTAAAGATAGTGTTTTGTCACRCTTTTCAAGTCTTTCATTTATGATTTGCCTTGGTGGTCCATTGGTGTTGGATGAAGTGATATTTGCTAGCAGAGGAAGGAACAAGGTTGGTTGAGGAATGGCATCATCTGCTTTTTGACAGAAGCTGCCTTTTATAGACAGAAAGAAATATCCCCTGCTTAACAGAAGCACTTGTACTACTTGACCAAAGCCAAAGATAGCTTTTTGATCAGATATTGAAACCATTACTTCTGTTTCAAAGGACAGCTGCACTGAAGTTATAGTTAGTGGACACATATCCAGTATAAAACAGAAAATTCAGATGCAATGGCAGGTTAAATCTTTCTAAAAGGAGATAAGGAAGAATACTAATATAATGTCAGATTCAGTAAACTCAAATTTTGAGTTCACCTATTCTGCAAGGAAATGCATGATATTGTGGCAGATCAGAAACCATAGGCTTTTTCTACAAAAACGTGTATTAGCCTCTGTGCTGAGCCCATGTAGCTGCCTTAGCTTACGTATATAAATTTCTTGCCAATACTAGCATTGATACTCACAAGCATTACAAGTTTCAACACTCGTAGATTTGGCAGCATATTTTTGATAAAAACTACATATTGATCTGAGATCTTTGCAGTATATAAACCCTGCGGGAATAAAGCAAAGTGTCAGGCATAACTTTGAAGCTCTTTCCCTACGTTGGCTTTTGTCACATAACTCAAAGAATGCTCTGTGACAGATTTTCCTAGTTATGCTATCACACAGAATCCGTGAAGTAAAGCTCAACTCACATAAGGAAAAATACTGAGTATACTGTATCCCTTGTTGAAGCTCATTAGGTTCTCAAGTTCTACAGTAAATTAAGGTAATAAAAATGGAAACATGCCTTTGGACAATGCTATAGCTGTATTGAACTAAATTCAATGGTAGGTAAAGGGGTAACTGTATGGGCGTGAACCACAGGTTGCAGTAGGCTGCATTGCATCTTGTGTGTTTATTGATTCAATTTATCTTACGTCTCCAAAAATACCTATGAAGTGCAGAATAAACCAAAGAATATTAACAGCATACATATGCAGGGTTTTACTTAGCCTAAAAAAATCATTCTTTAAAATACAATTCAGCTGTCCAGATTTAATGCTAGTTTAACATGCGGGGAAATTGCTTTGGTTGATTAAGCTTTAGAGCTTTTAAAATGTCCTACTCTTCCCATCATCAGCAAAAGTATTACGATTTAAGGAAGATCAATTTAGTCCACCTTTACCGTTATTATGAAAATTCAGAAACTCTGATGTAAGTAAATAAGCAGCGTGTGTTTCAACTGTTAAAATAAATTCTAATAAGCAGTAAAAAAGAGCAAATTCTTTCAAGTCTTTTAGCCAATTAGGAGCAAGCAACAAACTTTGTAGTGACCGGTGTTTCCAAACTGTGCAGAAAATGAGAGGCATTCAAGATGTCGAATGTTCCAGTTTTTTACCCCTGCTTGTTGATGGACATATGTGGCTCATCTTTCATGAACTGGAAAACTCGCACAGTAAAAGCAGTATGAATCGGGAGCCAGAGGAGCACTACAGAGGACAGCAGGCAGGAGGGCACGASTAGATGCTCATAGTGGGTTTGTCAACTGCCGTGACCCACCTCTAAAGAACTTTAGAAACATTTTAGTATCTTCCTAATACAGTCAAATATGAGTGCTAGAATCTTCAGGGCACAAATACGACCAGGAAGCAAATAGAACTATTWTTGATTCTTGGTTTACAGTAGTTTATTACTGGGCTAATTTGGCTAAGCCTTGTTGTTGCTGCTGCTGTTCCAGTTGGATGTCCCTCCCTTGTCATTTTTATGCAGTCTGTATACTTCTCTATGCTTGCAGCTCATGCATACGCCATGTACGCTCTTCCAGTCTATAAAACACTTTCAGAAAAAGCCGTATTTGTGCAACTGCCTGCATTAATCTCRTCCTCATTGCTGACCTTGGTAAAAACATGACTTAATACCTGTGCAGTTTTATATCTGCTGACCAGCCCTCTGCACAGATGACTTGTACAGTTTGATTTCTTGTAATAGTAATGATGAAAAGCAACAGTGAGAAAACAGTCCTGTATTGGCAGAGAAATGGTCTGGACATGTGGAACCTTCCCTTCATCTGTCATCCTATTTATCCATTTTCTTGGCCACTGCCGAACCTAAAGGGCTGAAGCCTTTAATAACCATATGGAATCACAGACCCTTTCATTTTCTTGCCAGCTTTGGCCATTTTTCAGTACTTGGTTCAGATTCTGAACTTAGGCAGGAAAATACCTTAAACTTACTTATGCCTTGTTATCACTAGAGGTAGAGATATTGATCTGTTACATATATTTATYAGTCCAGTGTTGAAGCAGTAAACCCTTATGTATGCCATTTTTTTTAATATCTGGGAATATTTTTAGCTAGGATAGACTATGTTGTGCTCTGTAAATCTTCCTATTTGTATTTGTTCTTAGTGTTATTTTCCGTACCTTTTGCTTCATCTACAATAAAAAAAAAGAAAAGTGTGGAAAGTTCTGTTTTACTCTTGTGTCTCAAACTCCTGGGAGATTTTAACCATACTGGGTAATATTTAGTCAAGCAGTAGAACAAATGTCTAAAAGGCTCCCTAATATTCTAAGACTTCCTCCTAGAAAAGTAACAGATATCATTTAGAGTGCTTTAAACAAATCTATTTTTAATTTCTGAATTTGTTTAACTTCAGGAGGGAGATAATTTTCAATCTGTTGTTGCCTTTGCGGTGAAATGCTGGGGTTTAGAACTGCAAGTTCCTTAATGGCTTTTCTATTCCCAGYGGAATATCTAATTGAAACTTCAGCACTTAAAAGTGTGTAGAAAGATGCCATATCCAGAAGTGCTAATTTCCCCTACATACCTGCAGCTAATGAAGAGTTTCTATAAAAAGACATTTTAGAACAGAAAACAGTGTAGGATGACTGGTGTCCAAGCCTACAGGGCAAACATGGCATGTTTATTAAAACAAATACGTATACATGCCGATGTAAGGGGGAAAATGAAATTATTTAGTGGTTGCTTACAAAGACAATTCTCTTAATGATTATATGCTTGCAAAATACAGGTCATGGACCTTAAATATAAATGAGGAATGGCTATTAGGAAGGCTATGCTAAAACAACTAAAAGCTGAAGGAAACTTGTAAGGTATAATCAATTGACTTATGTTTTCCTGATTTCTTGATAAGGTATTTTGTAATACTATTCAAAATGTTCTAGGGAGAATGTAGGTTTTTAAAGTTATTTTGTTATGTAGATTTTTGATTTCTATTTGAATAAAGCTTGGCAAGATTGTTTGCTGTGCAAATGGATAGATAGCGTAAATGATGGATAGCTCCAAAGCTTAGTTYTGTTGGAACCACTGCAGAATTTACTTTAATATGGACTGAAGTATTCATGACTAGGATTTCACTTGTTTTTCTGAAAAGAAAACATGTCATTTTTCACTGGAATAAAATGTCAAACATCAGATGAAAACCCAGAAAACACAGATTTTCATAACCTTATGTTATAACCCTCCTATTAGCAGAGAACAATGTAAGAAAGATGGAACAATTTTATTATATCCCAAGGGAAAGAAGCAAGGATTTTCAATTTCCCTATGGATAAGGTTAGATTTCATTGTTCCAATTTCTTGGGGTTTGATTTTACCCCACCCGACCGTGGGCTGATCTAATGCTTCTAAAGTGTAACCCTTTTCTGCACAACTGAAGGAGAATGGGAACAAAAGATCTTCCCCTGCTTCTAGTTTTTCTTCTAAAAAATTGGTTCTCTCTTTTTTCTTTTTTTCTCTTTTTTTCTTTTTTTTTTCTTTTTTTCCTTCTGAAGAGAGTAAATTATCAGGGCCTTCAGTCAGTGTTGTAAGGGTTTGATTGCTTTTCATTTTGTTTCCTTTTGGTGATCCCTGACGATTGTGTCCTAGAATAAGATTGYCTGTAATTGCCTTTCTGTCTCTGTGGTTTTGTTCTCTGTGGTGCAGTCTTACGCCATCCCAGCAACTGGTGGTTAATAAATACATGCGGTATAATCACTTGTATTAAAGGATCTTCTCAAATTACATATGGGATTTGTTAAGACTGTAGTTTCATTGCCTGTAATCCAMGCACCTGGTTTACTTTTCACCTGTGTGTTTATCCTGCAGGATGCTGCACTTTTGAGGAGCCTTTTACTTCCTGTGGCTATAGTCAGTCTGATGATGAYGACCTTAACTGGGATCAGGTGAACACGCTGATCAAGCCCTCCACAGATCAGTGGATGCCATCAGGTTGGTTTCTTTTATTTCACTTACTTTCTCCTTGATATTAGCTTTTGTGTTTATTTAGTGTTTCTTGAGGATATMATTTATAAGACTGCTACTTATTGTAAATCTCTTTGCTAATTGTAAAACACAGGTCTTCAAAGTGGTTTTGTTTTCCTCAAAACATCCAAATAAATARGGATGTTGTGCGAAGGAAAGATTTTTTTTATACTGTGTTGAGATCATAGAGGTTAGAAAATAGAAGGTTGGGCTCATCTGGAAGGTAGAAAGAAAACAGGATGAYTGTGTGAAAATGAATATAAAGTAGTACTAGAAACCAGCAGAGAGCTTAAATGAAAGCAGAACTCAAAAGGAATCATAAGAGCGCAAACAAAGATGGTCTTAGGTATTAAAAACAGACTTTGAAAGAGAAATTAATCAACCTATGTTTTGAAAAGGAATAGTGAAAAGGGTATGAGAGAAAAAGGAGAGGAGAGGTACTCAGCAACAGAATGTTTCAGTGATGTTCTACTTGCATTTAAGAGACAGTTGTGATAATACTAGTTAATGAAGGTCCTTCATGCACTATGTGCAGTTGAACCCAGTTCCATAGCAACAACCCTTATATTCTGCTGAACTAGAAACCTGCTCTAGCAATACACTCCTTCCTTTACCACCTCACCCACACAAATGCGTAGGCTCTGACCCTTCATTTTAAATTCTTGCTGGCCTAAAATTTATCAGTTCTTCAAAAATCCTGATAATTTAGGGGCTTGTTGGAGAGCTTCCCTCCACACCAACTCCTGGGATGCCTGTAGTGCAGTTCAGAGCCTCCTTTCAACAGTTAGAAGTTGTCCCTTATACAATGGCTGCTACCAAAGAATGGCCCAAATGAAAAGACCACGTGTGAAAATAACTAATTGCGGCACTGTAGGATTTCTTCTGTGTTAATAACTACACTAACTGCTTTATGCTGGGCTCATAATTTACTAGGGGATTTATGAGCATTTAAATACACCCAGAAGAGTCACAAGCATTGCTGATGATTATGCTGTTGTTGTTCCATTAACATCCATTTCAATTAGGTCTTTAAATCATCTGCACTTTGGGGTTTACCTAAAATCCCGCTAACAGGTATCCTTCCTAAGAAAATATTCCTTGCTTATCTTTGGGATAAAGGAATTAGGAGCTAAAAGGCTTGAYGCTTTAGGAGTGACTGTATATGCAGCCTGAGTATAAGCAGCCATCACTCGTGCATTAAGAAGTCATATGCACTAATCAGCCCTGGATACTTCACCTCTAAGAAGCCCCTCTGCTCTGTAGACCTATCCTTGTGCTGTGGACAAGATCATACCGGTGGTTGATGGTTGGATTGGAAGTGCCTTTCCCTTTTCCAYGCGCTTTCCTCTGGGTGAGGTGGAATCCTGAATTTCTAGATAACTGAGTGCTGCTTTTGGCTGAGTTCTGGCACTCAGTCGTTGGGCTCGGCTGAGTTCTTCATTCCAGAGAAAGAACATTTTTGCACATCTTGGCACATGTGGCTAAAAATTTTCTGGAGTATTTCATTAGTACTTGATGCTCAAATTGGAGCTAATACATGGGGACACAAGGCTTGTATTGCTCTGCAGCACAAGTTGTATATTCTTTTCCTCAAAGCATTCATTCATGCCACTGGAAATGTTCTTCATATATGTGTTTTTCACATTGTTTTTTCATTACTTTCCCCACTTGTTTTTTAAAGAGATTTTTGGTTTATGTTGCCAAGTCTTCTTGGTAGAGGGAAGAGATTCTGGCAGATCTATGTTCTTTTCTATAATGGTCATAAACTTTTAGATGGATTTTTTTTATTTTTTTTAACCTCCCAAAACTAAAGTCCAGGCAAGGTAGGAACTGGTATTTTTATTTATGTCTATGTAATTTTGTTTGGCAGGTGTCATTTAGGTTTTCGGGTGTTTCTCATTATCTTCCTGCCTTTCTGTCAGCRTGGAGGAGTAAGACAATGTTCTGATGATCAAGTAAAAAGAAATTAAATCTGGAAATACCCTGAACTCTAAATGCCATCTATCCCTCCCCATAAAGGAAGTGAAGTTTTCTTTGAGAGACTTGAGTCAGAAGGTGAACTAGTCAGTCTGAAGAGAGTATGGATATCGGGTYAAATACCCTTAAGAGAAGGGAAGAAATGCTAAATTTTTTGGCAACGAGAAGCATTGTGTCTAAGAACACGATTCAGGCCAGTAGTGTCCAGTCTTTCCTCTTTGTTTCACCTAGACAGTTTTCTCCTGTTCTTGTTGAAATCATTTCCTTAATGGTTTTAATTAGTTTTCAGTTAGCCCTAGCCAGAGAATTATGTGATACATTTAAAAACGATTTCAAGTAATTTGTCAGCACTTTCTGAGCTACATGTTTTTTTAAAAAAAGATTCAAATGATAATGAATAGAACATCTTAGATTAATGCTTTATGGGGAATTCTTGGCTTGACAGCAAAATGCTTTATGCAACGCTGTTGTAATACTAGACTGAAATGAGTATTCTCAGTTCAGTAGCCCCTTGTCAGTAGGAAAATTAATGCACATAACATTCCTAATTTCAGGCAATATGCTTCAGTGCATGCATTGATGTCAATATATAACATTTTAAATAATTTGGTGTCAATGGGAAGGAAGCAGTAGTTATGGCATTTGATTTATGTTAATCCATGTGAGATTATTGACAGATAAAGTAGCTGTACTTCACCTAGGTAATTATTTTGGCTTTGAAGTGATATGTTATTTCAGTGAGGAATAGTAAGTCRCATATGATGTGCATATGCTTATGTGTGTACATATTTATGTACACACTATATAGTTATAGTTATCTAATACTGAACATWAATAGCTTTTTGCCAGATGTATAGTGTTTAGAAAGCAGTAAGTTCTATTGAAAAAAATTCTAAATATTTAGTTTCTCATAGTCTGAGCAGTGCTGCTTCATTATTTCATTCAGTTACTCCATTTTGTGTCCACACACCAATCCCCATTTATATTCTATCATGATGTGGAAGTAGCAATAAAAATTTTCTGGAGACTTTTTTTCTTGCATTTCTAATCTGACTTTTACTGRTCTTCCAGATCCTGGTTTCCTTCTGTGTTCTATAGAATCATAGAATACTATACTTGAGGTTGGAAGGGACCTGTAGAGGTCATCTAG
>PTEX01000039.1:1402771-1450699 GCA_003342815.1 Eudromia elegans | reverse complement strand
TTGAACTTCATGAGGTTACTCGCCGCCCAGCTGTCCAGTCTGTCCAGGTCCCTCTGGATGGCAGCGCAGCCCTCAGGGCTGTCAGCTATTCCTCCCAGYTTRGTRTCAWCMGCAAACTTGCYSWRGGAGSACTCCATCCCTTCATCYAGGTCGTTAATGAATAAATTGAACAGGACCGGACCRAGGRCTGACCCCTGGGGGACTCCACTAACCACAGGCCTCCAGCTGGACTCGACACCACTGATTACCACTCTGGCCCTGTCATCCAGCCAATTCCTRATCCACCTCACTGTCCACTCATCTATGCCACTCTTCTGGAGCTTGCCCAGGAGGATGCTACGAGGGACGGTGTCAAAAGCCTTGCTGAAGTCCAGATAGATGACATGCTCTATCCTCATCTATCCAGCTAGTCACCCCATCATAGAAGGCTATCAGGTGGTGTTACTAGCTGGATAGATGAGGGCAGAGCGATGGATGTCATCTRTGCCTGCTCTGCCTTGTCTCCACTGTCCTGGTTTTGCTCATGAACTGCCCCATTCCTCATGGCTTACCAGTGTTTTGAACCTGTGGAGTGAGTCCCCACAGAGGAGCCTCACAAAGTCCTCTGATACTTTACGTTAGTGTTTGCATTGTTACTCCCCCTGAGACATCTGTTAGGAGGGAACCCATGTGGAGGGTTTGAGACTGCTGCGCTGAAAGAGCTCTTGAGCACTTGGCCATTGGTCAGGACAGTACAGGTGCATAAGCTGGGTTTTGGAAGTCAAGAGCAGGATATCCGAAAGTAACAGAGACATTACTTGGTGCTATAAGGAATGAAAAATACCCTGCTGAGGCCTGGTGTGCTGTGGCCAGTGCTGGACTCCGCAGTGCGAGAGAGACTGAAGAGTGACACTAAAGAGTGACCAGTGAAAGGCTACTGAGATGATTAAGGGGCTGGAGCACCTCTCATTGAGGAAAGATTGAGAGAGCTGGGCCTCTTCAGCCTCGATGAAAGACTAAGTATCTGAAGGCAGTAAGTAATGCGGTTGGGGCCAGACTCTCTGCAGTGATGCCAGTGATAGTGCRAGAGCGAACAGGCACAAACTGAAACACAGGAAGGTCCATCTGAACATGAGAAAAAAAAATCTGTACTATGTGGGCGATGGGGCACTGGAACAGGCTKCCCAGAGAGGTTATGGAGTCTCTATCTTTGCATATCTTCAAAACTTGCCTGGACATGATCCTGTGCCATATGCTTGGGGTCTCCCTGCTTGAGCCAGGAGGCTGGACTAGGTGATCTCCAGAGGTCCCTTGCAGCCTCAACCAGTCGGTGGCTCTGTAGCCATCTGGAGTAGTCTGAGGAATGAGTACTGTTACGAATTGAGAAAACTCAGGTGGGTTCAAAATACAGAGAAAGGAATGCAAACTGCAGGTCAAATAGTTTTCAGATATTTGAGTGCAGTTTGTCAGTCTGTATACAGCTGAGATGAATCCGAGATGAATCACAGAAAGTGATGCAATAAGGTTTGTGCAGATTATTAGAGTAATACAAATATTGTCAGGAGTGAGGGCCATGTTTGTTGTTTGCTGCATATGATTTCTACTCATATACATATATTTTATTCCAAAACACTGTGTTCAGTTATATAATATTCTACCACAGTGTTTCACAGTCACAGTTCCAGTTCATTTCTAAAGGAAGTAGCATCATTTTTTTTCATGCAGCAGTGGGTTTGATGTCATTAAATGCTAATGCTACATTTATAATGAYGATCTGACATCAGCTTCTCATTCAGTTTAGAGTATTTCAAGAACAGTCAGATCTTCACAGTGCATTGGAAGGATGTTTTGAGCGATAAAGAATAAAGATCCTGATGTTTAACATCATGCTGGGCAAAGCCAGAATGAGGATTCTGTGTGTGCTTTATGGGATGATAATGTATAATTGCCATGTTTTATTTATTTTTTTCTGAAAGGCCTTGCATAGTTATTTGCATTCTGAATATCTAGTGTTCCTAAATGCTTAGCAGTATCTATGCAGTGTCCATAGAAAGAGCTTGTTTATACAAATGATTGTTAAGAATGGCCTTTTGATACACAGCTAGTGGTTCACAGAATCCCAGAATGGTTGAGGTTGGAAGGGACCTTTAGAGATCATCTAGTCCAACYCCCCTGCTCCAGCAGGGACCCCTGGAGCACGGAGCACAGGGTGRCATCCAGGCGGGTTTKGAAGATCTCCAGAGAAGGAGACTCCACAACCTCTCTGGGCAGCCTGTGCCAGGRCTCTGTCACCCTCACAGGAAAGATAAGCTCTTCCTCAGAYGGAGATGGAGCTTCCTGTATTCTAATTTATACCCATTACTCCTTGTCCTGTCACTGGCCACCACCGAGAAGAGTTTGGCCCCCTCCTCCTTACATTCACCCCTCAGGTATTTGTACATGTTAGTCAGATCCCTTCTGAGTCTTCTCTTCTCTAGGCTAAACAGACCCAGCTTACTTAGTCTTTCCTCATACGGTAGATGCTTCAGATATGCATAACTGGCAGATATTCCATAAAACACGATACTGATTTAAAGGACAGCTTGATGCTAGAGAATATGAAGTGGTTGCATGAAGAATGTACATTGTTGTTTAATTGCGTGTGGAAGAGTTGTGATCCGTTTTTAAAAGCCAGATAAATCTTGAAGTAATCAGTTGGCTGGTCTATATAAAATCCAACTACAGTTCCTTAATATATAAAATTATGGCTTTCCAGTGTGATGAGTATTTTAGCATTAAATATATTTAAGCACTACATAGTGCTCTGTGATAGCAGGGACACTTTAGGTCTGTTTGCATTTCTGTGGTAGAGAAGTGTGCATGTTTCTTGCTGTTTGCTGTTTCTCCCAGGTGACTTTAAATAGCAGCATTTTCTTACTCRTTGGAATGGTACCCAGAGAAAATGTACATTAGTATCAAGGTGTGGGAGATGGACCTTGTTCTCTCCATTTGAGTTATATTTTATTTCTTGTAGACCTCTGATGGGAATTGCAAGGTCTTTCTCTCATAATTTGTGTATGAATCAAATCGGAGCATTTTGATACGGTAGTGTCTAGAGTCTTGCAAGRAGAAAGAGAAGACAAGGTGCTGCTCACTGACTCAGAACTCGTACTGACAGACACTGTTCTTAGTTTGCTAGCCAGACAACTGGATGAGTTATTTAAATGTGGATTTTTGCCTAAATTTGTAGTRGTTTTGAGACAGAATAGAGATATGATAATGATTTATAATTTAACTTTATTTCACTTTTTTTTTTAAGTGACAATTTTCTTTAGTATTTATTACTATAACTTACTAGGAGGGATGTAATAGCTGTTCTGTTTTCTTATGCATTCAAGTAGTCATCTGATGTCTGCATACAAAATTAARTAGGTCACATATGTCATATGCTGCAACAAGTGGAAATACGTGGATCACAATGTTCAGCACTTGGTAAAGATTTGTGAAAGATGTGTGCCTGATAGATGATGATATCATTATGTTTTTTGAGTTTTTTTGTTTTGTTATCTCTGAGGAAGCTTTCTTTTTCTGCAGGAGTTGAACTCCACTTGAAAGGTCTGTGGAACTCTCTGTTCTYATTTAAACCAGAGTTTTTTGGAGCAGCTTGGATGATGAAGGTGCCTGTTGGAGATATTTGGGTAGCACCGTAGACATACACCAAGCTAGCACTAATACTAAGTCCTCTAACCTCACTCATTTACTTGCTGTGTTTGTATTTTTCCTACTGTTCTATGTAAGACTTCCCTTAGTATATGCTGGGAAGCAGCTAACATAATAAGCTGAACTCTTAAGCTGGGAATGAAGCGGATTTCTTATCTATGAAAATGTTTAGTATTGCAAAATTTCCCTGTTATGTATTTGACACTCCTTTTCTTTCCCATACTCCACTGATAGCACCAGGCAATACCCTGCTGCATAAACAAACCAGAGGCATATTTCAGATCTGCCTGCTAAATCAGAGATGGAAATGCAGTGATAACTGGGCGTTTGCTCATGTGGTTGTTTCACCTCTGTGGTATGTTCACGATGAGTTTGTTTAAATGAGGAAGGGGAATCTCAACAGGAGAAGGAAAAGTGCTTCATCTTGGTTGATGGTTAAGGTAGTACTGCATGAGATTGAGAACAGTTAACTTCTTGTTAGCATCTGATAAACTGACATTTTTCAACTCAAATATTTTTGTCTGGAAAAGAAAAATTCGGTTAGTTCTGTTTGTGGCCACACAGAACGTAAATCTTCTTTCCTGTGGGTATGCCTGAGACGTGCAAATGTACCTGAAGTAGTTTTAACGTAGGTACTTTGGGACCGTATAGTAATATACAGGAAGCAGCTCGTGGTTTATTTGGGGTAGGGTGCCCTTGGTACTCGCTCTGTGCTCAAGGCTGCGTTGCTCTACCTTCACTGTCAAAGATGTCTGATTAAAACCCCTGCAGTTCTACCTCCAGTTCCAGYAGGCCTGCATTAAGTAGCAGTGGAATTTTTGTGCTTGTTTGCCGGGCTGTTTCCTCCTGTCGGAGAATGTAAATACTCAATTTGAGGAAAGCTGTGACCAATAAAAAGCCTACGAGGACTATGAATAAACAGTGAGTCAGAAGATGCTCCTGCAGGAACTCATGCTCACAGAAGTGCAAGATCAGGCGGAAGGGGAATAATCAGAGTATTCCTAAATAAGCTTTTTCTTGTTTAGTAATTAATCTACTGGAAAAAAAAAAAGCCTCTTAATTTCTTGCAGTCTTCAGGGCTTTTCTTTCAGTCTCACACTTATCCCATTAGATTTCTTCTCATCCATCCTGCCCTTTAGAAATTAATAAAGGGTGGATCAGAACCTTTTATTGCATCTACAGGCATTAAAGTGTGCAACGTGACTGCCTCCATTTCAGGGCTCAAGTCAATTATTTTCTGAGTTAGCAGTTTATCTTTTAAGACGGCTCTTCTCTATGAAGAGAACATAGTCATAGTCACAGCTAAAATGCTAGTGAGTATTTTATGGAAGATGGACTCCATCACTCCTCTTTAGGAGCATACATTATGAATCTCTAGCGAATCTTTTCCTTGCCATGATATTTTAAGTAGGGTTTTTTTTGCCAAAATTAAAGATTTTTTTTTTGTCCTAATTAGATTTATGGGAGATTTTTTTTTTCATCCCTTCCTACAGCACTTAATTTGTTGGCAGGCATTGAAGACTGGTAGCATTTTGTTAGCAGCTTCAGCTGTGACTTCAGTTAGAGTGGCCAAAAAGACACTGATTTGAGTGATTTGAGGCGGAGGTCATTAGAGGCTGTATCAGAAAGCTATTTGGCACATATGTCATTTGTGGAGTACTTGATCCTTGGGTTGAATTCAAAATCGCCCTGGTGCACAGGGCATTGATAAAGCTTCATTCTCATCAGTGTCAAAACCAAGCCCTCATTCTGACCAAAAAATATTTTCAGCATGGTTGAATACCAGTGTATTTTTAGCATCTTTTATTGTCTTCCTCTTGTCAGAGGAGTGTGTGATTGCAATTACTTCATGTACCTCAGTCAAATCTGATAAGAAATATTSCATGTAATATTTCTAAATGTGGTACTCAGTAGAACTGCACTGCAAAAATATCAAAAAATATGGCATAGAGTGGGAAATATTTCCAGATTTTCTTCATTTAGTGTGTGAAGACATGAACAATATTTTTGAATCAGAGTAACTGGATGAGCTAAAAGCAGTGCCTGTAGGACAGCMGATAAAGTCACCCAGAGTTCTTGCTTGCCATGTGTCTCCACGTGTCCCCCAATTGCTGCACGSCAGTTGTGGACAGTTACATGGCTGTCAGTCAGGTTGCAAAGGTGGCTGCTGGGCTAGGTTGGGATACAAACAACATGGATGGATTCTGTTTTGTATTGCATTGCAGTCTTGTTGTATTTGAAGCAACTAGATTTTCCAAAATATCAGACACAGTCTTAATTCCCTTGTATGTGTTTGCRGAACTCTGCAGAGAAGAAGCAATTAAAATGCTTTCATGCAATCCGTGGGCTGAATTAAAGAGCTCCRTACTTCTGTTCTTGGTGTTAAAGCAGTATAGTTATTTCCCTCACCCGCTGAAATAATGCATTCTTCATCTAGAAGTCATAACATTTATAATCAACTGTGTTTCAGTAGTACAAAGGAAAAAAAAATACTGTCTGGACCTCATTGAAAATTTAATGATGTACACAACCATTTTATTATGAGAAAACAGGTGCAGATAATTATCCAAGTCATAATGTTGCAGCAGCTAATAACATCAAATATTTGTGATAATTGCATGCGAGCAATTGATGATCACGGTTCTGTACTTCTCACATGATTCATCATTAAAAATCGTTTTGGAATACATACATATTCATATTAGAACATGGAAGCTTTGGATGCASTTTTCTTAGCAGTGGCTTCATATATTACATTTTTTGTTTTAAGTTCAAATACAATTGCATTGCTACTCAAAAATTTTACTCTTCCTTTTTCCCCAAGATGAAGGGGGAGAAACATCCATTAAACCAAGCTGAGTTCCTAGCTCTCCCCAATACTCTCACTCTCTTTCCACCTCCTAAATTTCACTGTCAAGTCTGATGAGCTGTCAGGTCCTYCAAGAAGGCTTTAGAAAGAGAATGGCAGGTAAAGAGGGACGAGTTGTCAGTTCTGACCCTTATGTCCACAGTGCTTTAATAGCTTTCAGTTAAAAGGAACTAGAGCTGAGTCCTCTTGACCAGAGGACTAGTAATTAGGACTAGTAACTAGAGCCAAGTGGCAGGCAGCATTGCACTGTCTTTGGCAAGCGGGAGGCCTGTGTGGGCACTGCAGGAATCAACGGGGCTGCCTTTCAGAACAGCCTACTGGGCTGTTTGTATCCAGTGTGGGGAAAGGCGCTTTCCAGGAGGCACTGAGATGCCTGGGATTTTAGCTGTTCTGCTTTCCTGTGCAATTCCTTATTGGACTTCCCTACGAGGCAACTGTGGGCTACAGGTTGGCAACTGCATGCTGGGTTGACCAGATGGCCGATCCACGGAGGGCTCTCCCTGGRTGCTGTGGTGAATCCAGTTGGACGGGCAGGACAGTTTGGAAGCGCGAGCACAGGTCTGTGAGCCCAAGGCCTTGCAGCKTTAGCCAGGGTTTGGTGCCTGGAGCAAGGAGCCCCCATGCTCTAGAGAAGATGGGTCACCCACAGCAATTCACATGGCACAGCATGCTCCATGAAGATGGAGGCAGCCTGGCACACTGCGGCTAACTCATCTCATGTGGCACAGGGAGAGATGCAGGGTTTTGCAGCACTGATGTTTAGGACGTGTGTGCAGTGGCGTTTTTCTCACCACATTTAATTTTAGTATGAAACATCCCATACAATGCTGAAAGCGTTGTTGAGGTCTATGGAGTTTTGTTAATACGAAGTCAGGGTGTTTGTAAAGGCAAGAAGTTGTTTAGAGAGATAACCTTTTGTGGGAAATGTCAATTCAGGCGTTTTAGTGATGTTACACTTGCAAAGTGACTTCATTAAGTGAATGGCAGGGTTCATTTTTTTCCTGCTCTCTACTACTGCAGTAACAATGCTTAKATTTTTAGTAAGAAGTTTATTATTATCTTAGTTTCATCCTGGAAAAGCTGTGTTTTGCAAGACTTTATTACAGTGCCTGTTGTATTTAAAATATTTGTGCTAATTGTTTTAGTGTGTCTACGTCTCGTTGCACTTTTAARTTAACATAAAATATTGGAATGGGTTATTTTTACCTCCTGTGCAAGTCCATAAAGAAGCTGACTTAAAAACAACAACCCCACCAAACAAACACAAACCCTTGGAGGTGATTATGGTGTCTCTTCACCAGTAAAAGTCAACGATTAGGATTTCCGTGTCAATAGAATGTATTTATATTCAGGATGGTCCTCACAGATGCACAGCACCAGCACATTGAAAGTATTTCTTGTGCTACGCATCCATGTTTACCAACAGCTTGTCCTTTTGCTTCATCATTCCCTCCTTCTCCTCCTCCTTCTCAAGCTTTATGTGGTGGAAATGTCAGAAAACATTCAGAGATGCCTCTGTACTGTTGAGTTTCAAATTAGATGTACCCTTTCCTATCTAGATACTTCCCCTTAACGCTGGCAGATATTATTTTTGCTGAACAGCAGCAATGTTCTGAGTCAGCAGCAAAAGATCTGCTCCAAAATACAGTTCTTGAGTCTGAAATCTCTAATTATTATGCAGTGCTGAAAGGTGATTAGCAAGGTGCCTATGAAGTTATCCAGACACAAATAAAAAGTTTTGTGGATTTGTTTCCCTTTAATGAATTTATCTTAAAAGTTCCGGGAGAAAGCTCCTCTGAGAGCTTTTATTTACTTATTTCGCTTTCCATCAAATAAAAATACTCTTTTGAAAAGCCGTTCTACACCTGTAATATGGAAATAAAAATTGATATTGCAATAATGCATCAACCACAAGAGCGCTGTTATTTATCTTCTCTRTTTGGCAAATAGAGCCCATCCTGCTTAGGGGAGTGTAGAAAATCCTCCTGTATCATCTCAGGTTGATTAGTTTCTTTCACTGGCGAATTGAACTCCTATTAAGAAGAAAAGTGTTTGAGTGCTGTAACCTGGGGCCSCTGTTTTAATAGGCGTCCTGCTTATCTTAACATGACCTGTTTTATGATGAAGCTGCATGCTTATTTTTTCCTGTAGCTTGACAGCCACCTAGCCTTAGAGTAGTACCATAAAGCYAAAGTCTAACACTAGTCCCAAGCACAGGATTACTGTGAAATAAGAGTGTTTTGTAATGAGAGCAGAATTTAATTGCTGAGAGGCCTGTTGTTCATTTTTGTTAATTCAGAGATTCAGGATACTTCAGGATTCTGTGCTCCTTCCTCTCCTTTCTGGGTCATGCACTGTAATGCTCCCTGAAAGAATATGTTTATTTGCAAGAATTTCATTTTTTTCCCTTCTGCTTTAACCTTAGTATGTGCATGAGATTTCTGTGGTCGAGGGCTCCTCACAGCATTTCTCTAAACTCTGCTGAATACACACSAGCCACAGGCTTTAATCTCTGTATCAGCTGTCTTGTTGGTTATTATATGCCAAGTTTTTCTTCTCATCACTGCTAACTCTAGATGCTTTTCCTAACCATTATTATTTTTCACAAATAAAGCTTTGTTGGTGTACTGTATTTTAGCATTTCAATGTGAAGTATAGGGAAATACAGAGYATCAGCTTCCCTGGAGGATTCTGGGATATTCCTTTTTTTACTTAAGATAGTTGCCTGAGCTTTGCTTCTGCTATTAAAATGTGTTCCTTTATGTTTTTCCTCATTTAAAGAAAAGTTGATGGAACATTGCAAGATAGGTCTAAAAAAGCACCYACATTAATATTTATGGCTGCGTGTATTCCAGCTCCGGAAGGCCTCGCTAGCAACTGGATGTAACCACATTGATTATTTTTAACACATCTGCCGAGCGACATGATATTCTGAGCAAGGGAGCTGGTTCTCCTTTGAAATGAGCCTTGGCTTCCAGACCCTTAACATTCCTTACAGTCAACATGAATGGTTACGGTCTGCTTTTTTTTTTCCAGGAGTACTTCAGGACTTAATACAAAATTCCATACCATGTGCCTGTTCCCATGTCAAGGTTAAATTGTGGAAAAGCGTGTTTTTAGGAACAGATACCCCCCTTTTCTGCAAAATTTTGGGTCGCTAATTAAGCACAGATAGCAGCAGATGACACCCAGTTTTGCCCTCATGTGATATTCTTTGTCTGCAATTCTGAAGTTTGTTACACAAGACACTTTAATTATAGCACAGTAATTAAAAGTATAAGCATGTTTTTCCTTTGTTTAGTACATTCTTTGCTTGGTATAAAAAASTATTTTGCTTCTGCTTCTTTCAAAAGAGCCGATTCTCATAGTTGGAAATGAAGTTTCTGAGTGAATCTTAAAATGTCTTGTTTTGGGCAGAGGGATGTATTAAATAAATCAAAACATCTTGAAGGAAGCCGTGAGGACAATGCACTTAAAACTTGAATGACACAAGTTGATTCWCAGTAATGCTTTAAATCAGTGTGGGGGCTGAAGCTGAGTTGTTCTTATCCCTCATCCGTTCCTGCCATTGATTTCACGTTGACTAGGTTGGCTATATGCAACTGTTTACAACTAAAGTTGTGAGGTAAAGTGTTCTGCAAGTATRTGCTGCTTGCAGTTCAGAGTAAAGATAAACTTTTTTGAGAAGAGTATGTTGAAATACTGCTTCTCTATCATCCCTTCTTCTCCTGCCCACTTCCTACTCCCTCTCTGCCCTTGCCTACTTTTTCTGTATCGACAAAGAAAGAGCAGCCTATTCTGTGCAGTTATTTTGCCTTAACTTGGGGGATTGTATTTAAATCTCTCCGTTACACTGAGGAAATGTAAATGTAGTTCTACTTTGTAGTTGCAAGGGGTTTATAAAGAACCTTGAAACATTTTTGCTTTGAGACTTGGATAGGAATGTACTTGATTTTATCCAGGTTCCTCTGGGAGGAGAGAAGTATTTTGTTTTCTGTTTCTTTACAAGGAACCAGGGAACACGCTACATATTTTACTATTCTACACACTCAGCCAACAGCACTTTCCAAATACATGTATTATTTCCTGTCAACAAGATCAGCAAGATTGGAGTATTAGATTTCTTCCAAAAATAAATAAATTTTAAAAAGTCAATGAAACAAAACCAAAAAATCCAACCACAGCAAAACAGATTCAGTCTAGTTTTTGTTTAAAACAGTTAATGAAACAACCAGTTTCATACAGACAATTGCATAATAATGAACAGTGTAATATGTGCAGGATGAATGATAGATACCAGCTGTTACCCTAAAAATAACTAATGGGGAAAAAAAAAGTCACATTGATTAAAACTCTGTGGCGTATGGTTGTACAGAATTGTCTTATTCATTAAGGTGGGAGCTTAAGCTTTTCCTCCTAATTTTTTTTTTTTTTTTTTTTTTTAATCCTAGTTTTCCCACAGCTGCTCCCTTAGGGGGCACCTCTCCCCAAGGGAGTTCTGATTGCCATGGGCAAGATAGCGCATGCAGGGATTGAGGGGCATCAGGTCCACCCTGGTGCCGGTGTCCCCGGCTGCCGTTTGCTCTGCCCCTCGCGGGGAAGGGGAGAGTTGCTCAGACAGGGCTCACAGGCAGGCTGCTCGCAGAGTTCAAGCCCACTTCATTAGCTACATCACTTGCTGAAAACACTTGGTTACTTAACCGTGCACGAAAATTTTAAATTAAAGGATCAGCTTTTTCTTAAACCTTTCCCTGAGTGTTAGAAATATTAATGAGATCAGAGGCAAGACACTTCTGGCAGACACACTGATGTGACTTTGTTAACATTGGCTAGGGAAGGAACAAATATTCACAAGTCTAGAAAAAAATGCCTAAAAAAAGCGCCAGGACGATTACTTGCACTTTTATGGTCTAGTGCTCGATGCTGGGTTGGTTTTTTCTAGCGACAGACAGATCTGTTAATTTTCTGTTTCGCAGAACACAATGTCCATTGGCAATCAGCATTTGAGACTGCTTCAAGACACTTAAATAAATTTTGTTCCTTTGACTTTTGGCGGGAGTCAGAGGAATCTGTGTGCAGTAAACAGATGCATTTGATGTTCTGGCCTGAGCAGGGCATGTCGGTAAATTGCGCTGTGGTCTGTAGAATTGATAGCTGCTGGGAGAGAGTTTGTAGGGGCTTGGGGGAAAGAAAGAAACAAGAAGAGTATCCAGTAAGAAGCTGTAACTCTGTCTTCTAATATTCATCCAAGTTTAATGAATATTAAATTTTCCTGAACAGTTCTGTCTCATAATAGCTCCTTTTCTACTAAACAATTTCAAGTTGAAATGAGGCCATCTTGGCTTCTGTCAAGACTCAGCCTTGCTAATCCTGAAAATACCTTTATCTGACAATATGCAATGCACTCATGTAGGTCCAGCTTTAGAGACTTTCCAGACCACGTTACACTTTCAGCTACCATTTTCTTGTCCGTAGAAAAATTATACGTAGAAAAAAATTACATAGGCCGCAGAGCTCTTTTCCATCTTGGAGAYGGTCCCGTATCTTGATCCCACCTAGTTTTCTTCCTCTGTCGCTAGCACAGGATCCAGGAGGGCCATGGGGGTTTTACTGAAGATGACTGAGGAATCGGCGGTTGGGAGGCYGGCGCGAGCTGTCCTGCATTGCATCGGCTTTCTCAGCACGAGTTTGTCAGCAAGCAGCTCGGGAGCCGTTACCCTCCCTGCGTGCAAATGGCCGTGGAAGGGTTGAGCTCTGCTGGAACTGCTCTGGCAGAAGCTCCTCAGCAGCAGCTCTCTGTTTCGCTAAGGCCCATCCTGCCCAACAAACACAGATCTCTTCAGTGCCYAGGTTGGCTCAGGCTTGCACAAGGCTTGCACAGCGGCAGAGGAAGAGCCTGCATCCGTATTTCTGTGCACGGGCTGGGAACGTATCTGCATAATAAGCAGTGGTTTCTCACACGCTTACAGGAACTAACACTAGGGCAAGGCTAGTTTTGGGGCCCRGCGGGAGGCTGCAGGTTCCCTCCAAGGACTCCGGTCATTAGCACATGGTGAAATTCTTCTTCCCTCCACCACCATCTGAAACAGGGCTTGGAAGGAAGCCTGGAAACCAGCCTAGTTTCTATTATTTCTACCTTTCTATTATTTATTACCTTTCAATCAGTGTTACCTAACTATCACTAGCAGTAGAAAAAAAATCCTTTGTCCATTTCAAAAGCCATTTCAAAAGCTCGTGACACAATTAGAGAAGCCAAAGGTTATTGAAGTTTATGCATTTAAGTGCATCTGTTGAGCAAAGACCTTTTCATCCTTCTGTCAGCATGCTTTCTTTCCATTTAGCAAAACTGGAAAAAGGTTTATCCCTACTTTAATTAAAACAAGTAAGCGAAACAAAACAAAAGAAACAAACAAAAAAAAAATAGGAAAAAGGTGACTGGAACAAGATGTTTCCTGTGAGTCAACCTACAAAAGTGTATTTCCTCAATGCAAGTTGGTGACTTTGGTATCTCTGAAGACTCCAATGCCAGATTTTGCTTATTCCTATGGAGAAAAAAAGTGTGTCTGCCTATGGCTTCAAGTAATAATAAATTCTTGTATCCTTTTGCAAATTGCGCACAGTTTCACTGTGCTTGCTTGTAAAAAACATGCCTATCAAATAACAGTAAATATAAACATAAGTAGAAGAGATCTGCGCTCCTGGCTGGTCCTGTGCAAACTAGCAAAAGAGGCATAGAAGATGATATTTTCTCTCTAGGTTTTTTAAAAATACATGTTTTAAACTCATCTCTGGTTCTGTAGTAACAACTACTGCAGGATTAATTGCACACAAGTCTTGGTTAGAGATGTTCTAGCTACCACTTCTATTATTGCCCCTCATCCATGTTTTCCCTGCCAATGTGCATCACAGTATTACACATCACTCGGAAAGGAAAACTAGGAAATTCTCTGTGCATTTTGAGTGCAGAGGCGTGAGTTTAGCCAAACAGTTGCATTAGGCAGCTGCCATTTGGCAGAAGTCACCTGGGCCRAAACAGCAGCGTGTCTTCTGGAATGAAGGGCAGCGTGTGGCAGAGTAGAATTATTTAGCTTCCGGTGGTGGGATTAGTTTTCCCTTGGGAACTTACATCATGAGACATATTAGGCGTAAAGTTGTCTTGCTTGTTTCATAACATTTTCATCATTAGCAAAACGTGAGATTTAAGACCTCTAGACCTAGAAACAGTGTTATCGGAGCAGTGTTGGGAGGGGGAAGTTGACGATCAGGTCTGCTCCTACTCCTTTTGTGCCCTTCCTGAAAATGAGGCTGCATCCCTAACTTTGAAGGATGAATTCTGCCAATGCTTTTCAAAATATATTTATTTAAGATAACATCGGGAACAGTGTCTAATATCTGTCTCTCACTRTATGCTCATAGAATAATTTAGGTCRAAAGGGACCTTAGGAGGTCATCTCACTGAACACTGAAAAGCAAAGTCAACTTTAGTGTTGGATATTATCTATGGCATTTTGAGTTCCTTCAGGAAACTCGTCTCAAAACAGCGATATCTGCCATGAGATAAAACTCTTCTGGCCGAGTTTGTTGGCTCAGTAATGGCAAGTGCCGCAGTGCTAATCCTCCTCGGAGGTCTTGCGGGGTGATCGATTGAGCACGGGGTCTAACAAGGCTAAGTAGCCTTAACTCGTGTCCTGGCTGATCTCCTTGCCCTTCCCTGAACACCTCATGGGGCACATGRATATAGATACAGTCCTCTGCTCACTCGAGCCACCTCACCTGGCTAAATGCACAAGAAACACAAAATTTGTATGAGATAGGAGTTTAAATGGGCTTTTATTTAGAAAGGAAAATTGACAAAGAAATCCGAGTGTCTTTAATCTCTGTGTTTTTAATAACGAAATAACAGTTTTTCAAGCTGATCTTGCTTGACCTCTCCTTTTCCAGGGTAACAGTTATTTCCAAGTGGTACATCATTCACCACATCTGTTTAATTTGCCATGGAGAACTTTTATATTAATGCACTAGAATTTAATTTTTCAAGACTGTTACTCTAATAAATGTCATGAGCACCTCTGAGACGATGCATCAAATAATACGCAAGTTTCTTTTCCAGACATTATTTGATGCCTCRAAACTAGTTTTGCCAGCATTATAGAATAGACTATGTATTTTTYCCCTCAACTAGAATTGAAGACTTAAGAGGAAAAAGAGTTGTAGGGGTGCATCCTCATCTTGGTTTGTCATGATTAGCGCCTCAGCTTTAGTGCAAGATTCACTTARAAGATTCAGGAAGTGTGTTACCAAGGAAATACAATCCCTTACTTTTATTTTCTTTTAAATACTTTCTCCAGATTGATGCATATTCAATAGAAGCAGAGACAGTTTGCATCAGCTAAGCGTATGATACTGCAAACACGTCTGACTATTTGGGAAGTGTGAGAAGTACTACTGAACTTGGTTGTTACTAATGCCAGCAAATTCTAAACTATGCATTAGCTTCACTTGTTCCTTCTTATTCCTGTATTAATATAAATTCTCTGCCCTTACACTGTTTAAAATCCCTGTTATGAGCAGTTACTCAAACTCTGTTATCTTCTATTGATAAATATATTTGTTAACTTTGATGCTTTCATTATTTCCCTATTTCATTTGTTGTACTGAGAGGATTTCATTGCAAGATGTAAATAGTAGCACCCTGTATTCTGAACTCGTTCCATCTGTAGAGTGGATATAAATAAACTTAGCCCATTTAGTGCTTTTACTTGAATATATAAAAGGAAATGTAAAAATAACTGAAGTTGAAGGTGACTATGGAGATTATTTTTATAAATTCTGTTGTGTGTGTGAGGTATGTCTAACTAGGACAGTAAGTATAAAGTAGCTATTTTCCCTTCGCACAAAGTTTTTTTACAGTGATATTTTTAAATATTTGGACTCAGTGTGACATAGGGAGGATGAGTCTGCTTTTCAGGAAACAACAAATTTAAGCAAGGACATAATGATAATGTTTAAAAAAGTTACTTTTTTCTCTCACCAGAACAGGATGAACACKAAAGGTCATCTCTTCTTGATGCCAYGTCAGCATTTTTGTTTAAATTCTTCTGTGGGAATTGGCAGTCATCGTCCTTGTTTAATGCCTGTCATCTTACATGCTTAGAGCAAAAGCTTGCAAATGTGAGGAACATCACAGGGATTGAGCAGAGTGATATTCACCACTGATGACTATTCAGAAGAAGCATTTAYCATGCAAAATAACCGCCAGTGGCACAGAGCATATAGATTGCCCTCTCCTAACGTAATCTCTCATTAGCTGGCGGTAATAAACTTTGCACTCGTMTTTATCCAAGAATGTCAAATGTTCTTAAAGAAATGAAAAACGCCTTGTAACAACCATGAGACTGCGAGGTATCCTGCATAATTTACGGACAGGTTAATTGATGTGCGCGGGTTAAGTGACTCAGTTAAGATAATGAGTCAGTGTCAGAGCGGGAAGTAARGCTGAGCGTCACTTACACCAGACCTGATTCCTAGCAGCACGGGTGTATTGTTTTCTGCTTCAAAACCACGAGGCTGAATGCAAGTCTGCAATTCRCCCTTAACCTCAGCTTTCACTGATATTAAAAATGACTTTAATGATAGAGCCATTGATAAAATACATCTTATTAAGGTTGGTTGCACTCATCATTGGGTACTTACTGTAAAGAAATGTGTTAGGAGCATACAGATTTCTCTGCGTAGGCTCTAGCTGGCATGGTGGTGATGGGGTTACGGTTAGACTTGAATATCTTTAAGGTCTTTTCTAACCATAACGATACTGTGATTCTGGCTTGGTGGAGCCCATCCTTCTTCCTGGAGCTCTCAGGGGACTTGGGCAAAGTTTCTCTTTACGTTAGTGCAGGGCTGGAGAAAGGCGTCCGCATCCTGTGGGGAATGTGGTTTCAGCAAGCCCAAGCTGCACCTCAGRTGCTGCAAGTCCACAGGTGGCTTTCGAGATTCAGTTTCCTTTGTGGCCATGCACAAAAGGTTCTCCCGTCACTGGCCAGGAGCACCAAATCTTTTAAAAATATTTCTGAGACGTATCAGGTCAACTTAAAATGTGAGCATTTACATTGGTATGCGCGCGTGTTGCTCTGTGCCTTGCTGCCTTCCTAGTCACTTGGTTATGCTGATTGCTTTTGAAGGGCTAGAGATTTACTTCAGCAATTGAAATCTTTAAGTCTCCRCTTTGGAGTCTTTGATCTTAGGGTCTGAATCACTGCAGATGGGGATGTGCCCTGGCCTTGGGTTTCAGTGTCTTTGGTGGTGATGTGCAAGGCACAGGGATCTGTTTCTCGCCTAGGATCAATTTGAGTATTTGGAGGCTAAAAGTCACAAAGGATCTGTGTAAGAAACAAAGCAGCACTGCSGCCTGTGCTGCAGTGCCTTCCTCTCTCTGCTGCCTTAGTGAGATAGATGGAATAAATAAAAATAACAATAAAAAACCAGCAGAATGACTGAACRTTGTTAATGTCATATGTGTATACGAAAAATTAAAGGAAAACTTTGGTTTTGGCCTGCTTGTGGTATAGTGTAGAATGTGATATAATGAATAACATATATAAATATATGAGGTAGAATTAGAATATCAGTTATTTATGGGTGTTCAGTATATTTAAAAGCGGAAAATAATGTTTTCTAACTGTTTAAGCATGTTGTGCATTGCTGTAAAATACTTTCTGCTTTCCTCCTCACGCTTGATTAGTAGGTAATTTCCTGGTGGTGATTTTCTTGAGTTTTGGAGGACCCTTAAGCAACATTTCCACTAGCGTCTCCTAAAATCCTCAGTGTTTTCTGATTTTCTTTTAATGGACTGAACTAGCGAATTAGTCGTCAAAAGAAAAGAAAAAAGATATCTTTTAACTGGCATGAAATAAAATGAATGCTATGGAGAATAACTGAAGTGGTGGTATTTTGGCTCAAGCACTGTACTTCCATCTGTTGTAGAATCACTGGAGATTTTAAAGATAGGAAATTTTATTTTTGCTGTTCAAGATTAAAATTAGTTCACCTAAAAGATGCTTTTCACATGTAGCTTAGCACACTTATTTGGTAGATAGTTAATAGATGGGTTGTGAGTAAGTTTTGAATAGTAAAGTAGAAAAAGGCCTTTCTTCAATGCTTATCCTTTCATACTTTTTTTATTTGTTAAACAAATTTAATTTGGTGCTGTACAGAAGACACCTAAGGATGTGAATGCTTTTGAGAGCAGTCGTGCTGTTAAGACCCTGATCATGTGTTTAGGGATATGTTAATTGCTATTTGCATAGCTTCACTTACGCTTCTAATTAGGCTCAAAGACTCAATCTTCCTAGTACTCACAAGAGCAGGAGAAACCAGACATATATATGAGATCCAGGTGCACTTTTAGAAATTAAGACAGCAGTGGGCCCCTTGAAATTAAAGAATCGAGAGCCAAGGCAGAGGGAAGAGCAATATTCAAGGATTTGCTTCAACAGGCCGTTTCCATTGAAGCAAATACGGAGTGCCCTTTTGAACTGATTTAGTCCTGTGTTCTTAGAGTTTGCTTTGGATAGAGGAAAGGGATGGATTGCCTTGGACTGAGTCAGGAAAAAGACTCAGAGCAAGCCCTGAGCCTCAGAGCAACCTCAGAGCAAGGGGTACACAGGAGGGGCTTGAGGAGCAAGTCAAAGGGGCTGTCAAGGTTGGAGAAGAACATGTAGAAAATTGGAGAAGGAATTGGGCACACTACGTATGAGGATCTTAAGCTCCATTTGGAAGGCCTGAAATAGGCACCAGTGTAGACAAGACAAAAAGTGTTTATGCATTCAAAAAATACAGTGTTTGAAGCACTCTTCCTTAGGAATCAAGTCCTAGGCCTTTATAGAAAATAATAGCTTTTACTGGAGTTAGTTTCCATAGGATTTGATTCTTTTGCAAGGCCTTTGTTTCCTCGTTGGGTTTGTATTCTATTCTGGAGGCTTTGAAAGCAGAAGCTGTGTACAAAGATGAAATGTGAAATGTTCACCCAGGGGTTTCAAGACTGCAGTTTTTCTAATCAAGTTTAAAGATTTTTTAAATCTATGAAACTAACCTTATAAATTGTAATCTATTAAATTTGTTTTCAGTACTGATCTGCATTTGTTTTAGAATACTAGACAGACAAAAAGAACATTGTAGGGAAAACAGTTTAAAATTATCCCTGTCTACCTATTTAAGCTAGTCTAGCATGCCAAAGGAAATACTGAGGTAGACATCAGAACGTATTGCAGCATTTCCCCCTTGATTTTTGACAAAATAAAGGGATTTGTAATACATGCTTTTCGTCTGCCAAACAAGGCTCGTAGTTAAATTGCTTCCTATTTGCAAAAGAGCCAGTCCTTACTTGAGGGCTGTAGCTGGAGAAAGTTCTGGATGAAGTTCTGTGAAAACAGCAGTAAGAGCTAGTCTACCATTGACATTTTTCAGTCATTGCTTTTTCCTTTCCCTAGTTTGATTTCTGTGAATTTTATTCCTGAGATAGAAGAAAARGTGATAGAGCATTAGAAAAAAGACACAGAGAAGCAGTATATTTGTAAGTGTGGGCTGATTGATTCTCACTGACCTCCATTACAGTGATGACAGCAGCCAGTCTGAAGTGCTAATGAAGTAGCAGTAATTAGGATTTAATAAAAATCCCTCTTACATTATTCCTTCAGCAAATTAACTTAAATTTTGCTAAAGCTTAGTGTGTTTTGCCTCTCATATCATGGCAAGCCCTATGAAAATGATGAGTAAAATATAGAAATAGCCTACATGCCTCCAACAACTAATAGTTCAACATAGGGTGAAGTCTGTCCTGTTGCCTGTCTGACTGCATGGGTCACAGGGAAAGTCTCAGGGTAGTTGGGCTTGGAAGGCACCTATGGAGATGACCTGGTCTGACTCCCCTGCTCAACCAGCGTCACTAGGGCAGGTTGCTCTGGGCCRCAACTGCTCAGGCTTTGGGGGTCACTAGGGATGGAGACTCCAGTGCCCCTTCGGGCAGCCTGTTCCGGTGTTCAGCCACTCTCACAGTCAAGGAGTGTTGTCTTATGTTCAGGTGACGTGTCCTGAGTCTCAGTTTGTGCCCGTTGTTCCAGGTGTTGCCTCGCCAGGGCTGAGCAGAGGAGAAGGTCACCTCCCTTGGCCTGAAGGTGACACTCAGGAAACGTGTGTGYGTCCAGATTTTGTTCCCTAGCCTGATCCTCTTCCACCGAGGGCAAGTCCTCGGTGCTCCAGGTTTCCTCTCTGGTCTCAGAGCCCTGAGAAAAATATARTAAAATGGATGAGGTTGATGCCCAACTGAGCTATTCTTTTAAAATAAGTACACTTCAAATCATAAAGAAACCCTCCCTATCTTTAGAGATTTGTGTAGAAGGTAAAGGCAGGTTTAATTTTCATCAGATGGTGTTTCAGAGTAGTAGGAGTTGGCGTAATCTTTCARCAAAATGAGAACACCAGCATGATAATGAATTTTGTGCATAAATGGCATYGGGTACTTAGCTGGGTTTTGTGCTTTGCATGACAGCTTTTGTGTCTCRGTAACCTGTTTCAGAATATCTGTTGAAAGCATGCACGCGCTTGGACAGAGCGAGCTTGCCAGCATTTCACTGCAGACGTTTCCAGGGCGTTCTGGGACTCCTGAGGTCTGAGCTCGTACATCTGCAGCTGTACAGCGTGAGGGAAGGGCTGCAGACACCTGCCAACAGGTTGTCATTAGACCGCCCTCAACCTTCCTCTTGTAGGAGATAGTAAGGAACAGAGGATGGGTGGAAATGGTGGGTTTGCTTACGGTTTGTTCTCTAGCYGTTCTGCAGTGGGGACTTAGGAGCTGGGAGGGGTAAGGTAGCTGTTTAAAAAACAAGTTAGCTCCCAAAGCAACTGTGTATTTATGGTGCCATATTTGTTGCTGATTTATTTTTCCCTTTTTTTTTTTTTTCTCTCCAATTTATTTCCTTTTTTGTTTTCAATGTGTTGATAACAACTGAATGTTACTAAATACAAATTACTGCTTAACATACACTGGAARAAGAAGGCTATTATTTTTTTCATCTCTGCCAAATGTTATAGTTGTAGATATTGTAATAGTAGCTGATTTGAAAAATGGTGGGCTATAAATAAAGCTTTTAGTTTGAGCATGTTCTGACACTGATAAAATTTCTTTGGGAAATCATTTGATTAAAAGATTCAGGCTTAGATTTTTTTTTTGTTTTTGTTTTTGGTTTTTTTTTTGTTTTTGTTTTTTAAGTTGGATGCCTAAATAGGAAGCCCATGATTTCAGTGCTCTTGACAGCTTTCACTGAAATGGTAGCTGAGAAACTCTGAAAATCAGGCTATGTAAATAGTTGCTAAAATGGCATGTTGGTAGACTGACTGTAAGCTCCTTTAGTTTGCTGATGATGGATTTTAACTTATGGAGTGAAATCCTAGTTGGAATAAAGTTGGCTTGTTTTCAGTGGGATCTCAGCCTCGCTGTCTGTCTGTAAAACGGTAGTGATACCAATTTCGCTGACAGGGTTGTTAAGGTACCTCKTTGTTTAAGTATGTTATGCAGTAGTTTTCTGTAGAACACATATTTTGCTYGTTAGTCCTTCCAAATTTTGTCTTTGCTGTTTATCTTAATAATACAAATGAATGTAGATCCATGAAGAAATGAGGCATTTTTTCCGTGATAAAAAACTTGTCGTAATAAATGTTGTAATAAAGCCAAACAACTYTGTTGCTTGCCTGAATGCAACTTTGTGCATGTACATGTATGTATATTTTATGTTCCTGCTTTTGACACAAAGTGGCAGTCTAAGTGAAACACCAAGTCTTTTATTATATCGCAAAGGATAATTGAGTGTAGCAATTACTCATTTTAGTATTTTCTTCTAATATTTTAATGTAATCTGATTCATTGTGATAGTGTTTCATAACATTAGCGAAGGTTTTTAGCTTTTACTGGTGAGGTATAGCTTATTTGAGGTTACATGAAACAGCCTTTTAAAATAATAACAACAAAAAATTTTCTGTAKTGTCCCAGAAGTTATATTAAAATGATTCATAATTACAGATGCTAAAAGGAAGTTCAGTGGCATTGAGATGTGAAATAATCTTTTTATCAAACTAAGTCGCAGTCAGGCCAAATAAATACAAGCAAGCCGTGTGGGCAGGGATGTTTTGTGCAGGACGTGAAGCCCTCGCCTGAGCAGCCCRTGGTGCAGCGTAGCTCCTCCCCATCCGCAGCGTCCCACGCTGCTTGTTCTCAGGCTGCCAGGATGGAGGGCTAAGCCTAGGGCTGCCCGCTTGCACGGAGCAGTTTGCCACCCCTTGACCACCAGGCAGGGGGATGGCGGGTGACACCGCGGCTCTTTCTCCCTACCATGGCTCTTGGCACCCGCACTAGTGTCCCTCCTGGTCACTCCTGCCCTTACGGAGCACAGCCCTAGCATGGGATCTCCTTTCCCCTTCCCAGCATGGGAATCAGTAGGGGAGACAGGACCCAGTGGCTGTGGCTAGAGGCCCAGGCCTTAATTTTAAGCAACTGCGTTGAATTCCAGACTTGAGTTGAGTTTTCAGGAGCTTAAGCCTGTATCCTTCAAACTTTTTTTTTATCACATGAACGTTAGTACCAAGCCTTATTGGTAACAATTCTTATGGACCACCAGCCATCTTTAATGTAAAACTTAACTGAAAACACTGTGCAATTTACCTCCCAGATATGGATTTGCATGGCTCATTTACTGTAYCTCCTAATTTGGGAATTATAACTCTACTGAGAGACACCTAAATGCTGTTAAAAAAGTAGCTTCAGGGCKTAAGAATATGAGTTTTGGTAAATTAATTAGCACTTCTTCTCAGGCAAGGATCAGTCTAGATACTCTGTTAATATGTACAGTATATACTAGTGCCTCCATGACTTCACGGCTTGTGGCTCCTTAATTGCTTTGCCTAGTTGCTATACAGTGTAGAAAAATCAGCTCTTATGAAATCAGCTCCAGGACCTCCATCAGGATGCTGCTTTGTTGGTAGATAGGCATGGTATCACTTGGGTAATTCTGAGAAATTTATCCTTTAATGCGATGATATTTCAATTAACCAAAATTAAATAAGATGTGAAATTTCACTTTTCTGCAATTGACCTTAAGAAAGTATCATTATTGTATATATACCTTCTCAATTCTTAATCCTGTTGAAGTTGAATTAAGTATGTATCTAAGTGCTTTCCTGAATAGTACCTAAGCACATCATTAAGCCCTTTTCTTAATTACAGTCTTATGCTTTCCTCCTTGGAAAAAAGTAAAATAGAATTGACCCCATTGTTCTCCTGGGAGTTGTTCTCCTGCGTTCAGGGATCATGATTCATGAAAACTGGAGGGCTTTCTTCAGTGATGAATCATGCCCAAATGAATACTTCATTGCATCTCTTAGAAATTACAACTTGAAAAGAGGTATATCAAACAGTATCTTCGGTAGGACTGCACAGAAGTAATCCACCATGTAGTTCCATGAGGTAAGTTCATTCAYTTCATTATGTGCACTGATTAAATGGTTTAGAGATGTGCTATTTTTCATATTCATATGTATTTTTGCTGTATTTAAGATACAGCCACATTGATACTAAGTGGGATAYAGCAAACAGCTCTTCTAATACAGGACTTGGAAACAATGCTCTTTAAAAGAACAAAAAGCAAAATTCCCACTTGATCTGTATTCATAGGGCTTGAGAAAGTCTGGCTGTTGACACAGATATATACTGGCAACCTGTATATTCGTGATCTAGAATGTGACATAATGTGACAGAATGTGACATAATCTCATCTAGATAAGGGCCTGTAAAGAGCGATTGCACGGTAACAGTTAACATATCTGGAAAAAAATAGCCAAGAGTGAGTCTTTTTTCTCCTTGGAACGCCAAGAGGTTGTATTTATCTATCTATCTATCTATCTGTCTGTCTGTCTGTCTGTCTGTCTGTCTGTCTATCTATCTATTTATTGCAAGGGAGTTTTTGAGTTGAGATTTTAAATTTGTGGAAGCGATAGTGAAGTTTATTCCTTACCCAAATAAAATCCTCATGTCTTACATTGCTTATTAATTTCGTCTTGTACAGAAGCGCTTTAACATGCCTATATACCTGAATAGCAAATACATTTGCACATTTTACTTGCTTTGGAGTTTGCAAATTATGTAGGAATTAAGTAAATTCGAACACTTAAGACATRTAACTTTGTCATTTCTAAGCGTAACAGGATCCCTAAAAGGAGAGAACATAAGAGAATTATGGCTCTTTAAAGAAAGTTATTGATCTATATTCCAATTTGTAGAAAATATTGTCAACTGCCTCTATAGCTGAAGCTTAAGTGTATTAAGAGAAGGGAATGCAGGAATGGAAATATAATATCTGTCTAACTCTTGCACAAAATAAGTCCAACCGTTGTAATATTTTAAGCTGATAAATATGTACAAGTATAAATGTTGGTATAGTCCAGTCTTGGTGTAGACTTTTATGTTGTTCTAATGTAGTTAAGACTGTGCAGACTGATTGCTGCAAGACAATAAAAGGTAAATATCTGCAGTGTGCAGGTTGTCCTTTGGTGAGTGCAACAGCTAATGCCTTTAGGCATAAAGTATCTTGCATTTACTGTGGGGCAGATGATTGCTTTTATAGTAATAAAATTTAGTGCTGAGAAGAGTAAATAACTTCTACTGATGCAGCTTTCCTGTGCAGATAAGGGCTCAGGTTCGRAGCTGTGTTGCCCATCAGCCAAATACAGGCCCTGGTGTGCTTAAATTTTCCTCAGAAAGTCTTAACTAAGGTCTGTGCAGTGCTTTCCTGTGGGAAAAAATGCTGTAAATTTTGATCTAAAATCAGTTGTAATTTAAATGTGGAGAAGGGTGAGGAAAGGGACCCACTGCCTGTGTTTTGTAGATTCAGTGATTGATTCAGTTTGGAAGGAAAAACAAAAAATGTTTTCTTAGGAAAGTGTATCTAGTTTTACTTACTTTGGTGAGCATCTCATTGTTGAACAGGTTTATTTACATGAAATAACCAAATATGTTCAATATATAAGAAAATGTGGTTGCTTTGTTTCAAAGGGATGAGTTAAACACTATATTATAGTTTAGTATAGTCTGTGGAGTWTTTTTTTATATATTCCACCCTACTGCTTGATAGATAAGGCAKATATCTTATGTGTTATCTTTGTTCAAACTCATAAAACCAGGAGTAAATTACTCCAGGAGCAGAATGGCCCTTGAGGCTAATAGGCTTCTAAAATTACTGATGTCAAACAAGATTTCASAAGGCTCTGTATAGTTGTGGGATTTAGTGCCATAGGCAATAGTAGGGTTTTGTTTTCTATATTACAGGTCTGTAACRAACTGTCAGACACGGAGTGCCGCTGGAAGCGGAATTCGAAAGATGGATGGGGTTTTTGTGCCACTGCAGATACTGAACTGTGCAGCACCGTATTGCTGGTTTAGACGCCTGCTCCTATCCGGGTTGCAATTTGCCTTTATCAGGAGCTGGGAAATTGGTAATTAGCCAGGTCACAGAAATCCTTCTGTGGATGCCTTCCGTGACAGCCTGGCTCTAAACGCACAGTAACTTTTAGACTAGGGTAGTCTAAAATTTTGAAGAGTGTACATAGATATGATCGTTAGTCAAACATTAACCCGGCAACCTAAAGCTGAAACAAAATTGAATTTCTATAAAAGTTGTAAAGCTCACTGTCTCCTGGCTTTGAGAAGCTTTTTGTATTAACCTCTGTGTTTAACAAACCTTTCAGCCTGTCACTGGGAAGGGAGAAGAGTAGCAGTAGCACTTAACCTCGTCCTCTTTCCATACAGATAACGTGCAGCACCAACCCATATCCCTTCTCCCTCCCCATCGTTTCTATTCTTTCTCCTTTGCCAAACCTTTTACCTTCCGCYTTTACCTGAAGAATAGAGTGTTTAGCCCAGGAGCTGACCTGAAACGTGTCAGAGCCGCTGTCTGATTATCTCCTGGGTATTGCTTCTCAGCGGCTGAACTGCATGGCTGAGCGGGTTACAAAAATACAGGCAGTGGTGCAGTGCAGAAGCAGCTTGGAAAAGGAGTCGGACTGTGGGGCTGCAGCATTGATTGCGGGCATGCGATGTGGAGTTTTACAGGTTGTTACTTTGGGCGACAAAAACAATCATTTTTAGGATTAATTCATCATTCCACTCCTTCTTTCCCCATTCTCATTTTCTATTTTATGGATTTTTCCTTATCAAAAGAAATTAGAGCATGGGTCTGCTCCGTGCTCCAGCCTTGTCCTGTCACTGGCCATCACCGAGAGGAGTTTGGCCCCCTCCTCCCTACATTCCCCRCTCTGGCATTTCTATRTATTGATCAGATCCCCTCTCAGCCTTTCTCTAGGCTAAACAGGCCCAGCTGGCTTAGTCTTTCCTCGCAGCCATCCTGGGTTGTAATGGTCCTCAACATTCAGCTCCTCGGACACTTTTTATTGATTTGCTGGTGTTTGTACCCATTACAAATTCTACCCGAATCAGCTTTACATTTGATGCTTCCTCCTTGTTAAAGAAATTAAAYGGCATCTAGTTTAATGCTGATCCAGAGAGAACCCTATTAACATGCCCCCATCCCTCATCTGTTGGGATTTCCCCAGCAGCAGTTGCCTCATGAGAACTCCTGTTTATTCGGCTTTTAATCCACTTAACATATGCCTTTTTCTGCCATGCTGTTCTAATCAGTTTGTGTTTACTATGTTAAGCACTTCAGAGAAATCTTTCACATCTTAGCTGTTATCTTTATCAGCTGTACTTGTAATCCCCTCCAACAATAAAACCAGGCACTGTTTTGCCTGTTATTGTGGCATCTGTTACATTTCATATTCGTGTCCTTTAATTCTTTATTTACCAGATCCTGTATTTTGGCTTTCCATGTTGTGTTCAGGAGAGGTTTCAGATGGGCAGAGCTCTTTCTGTGTTAGTGATGGGTGGGAAAGGRAAGCCAGAGAAGCACCTGCAGGAGCATAGCCCTCAGAGGAGGGGAGCCTTTGGGGCTAAAAGGGAGATTTCTGTTCGTGAGGGTGGAAACTTCCTTTGTTTTCCTTGAAAGCAGAAGGAGCACACAAAGACCTTGGCGCACATACTGTGGCTCTGTGTGTGGGCACCGGAGATGGTGGTTGAAGGTATTTGGTCATTTTTCCCTGCGTGCTTGTTATGTGCTGCAGAATGGCCCTGGTGCGGAGATGGTGTCTTCGTTGGGAGCACCTGGCTCCCAGGTGAGGCTTTCCCAGGGAAGGGCAGGGCAGGAGCTTGCGCTTACGGAGGGAATGGACACAATGTGAGGTGAAAGCTGATCAAAACAGGGGAGATGTTTCTGTTGACTCTAAAGAGCAACAAGTAGCTGGAGAAATCCTAGGCTAGGGAAAGCTGTTGGTGTGAAAAAGCAGTCAGGGGACTGGTTTAAATACTATGTGTATATATATATATATATATATGTATGTACATACATGCATATGTATGTGTATGTATATGTTTATATGTGTGTAAGTATTTGCATGTGTATATGTATTTATATGTATATATACATATACATATGTGTGTGTGTGTATATATATGCACAACCTTTTTATGCATTTCTGTAGGGTAGTATTATTACATTATTATACAAAGCCTTACTTTCTATCTTCATCTCAGAAATCCTAAGTTCTTTTTCTGTTTTTCTGGAGTAGGGATGGTTCTAGTTCCTTTGAATATTATTTTATGGCGAGGGAGACTTTGGAAGGATCCACAGCGTCCCCTAATTTTGATTGATCAAAATTGATTACTTTGGTTATCGGTCCGCTCTCTACTCTAGAAAACTCAGCCTGAATTTGTCTTTTCCAGTCCTGGGAAGATGCTCCTAGCTTTGTGTTTTACGAGTCTCTCTGGTCCTAGAGTCATGACATGCTTCCCTCACACAGTCCCTAACCTCCTCCTCCATTTAATTTCCTTTTCTTCACCTATAAACTTTGTATTTTTCCTTTCAAAACCCTTTAAAGTTCAGTCTGCACCAAAAGATGTTTTTGTTTTCAGTAATGAAAATATGGTATACACCAACATTTGCCTAGTCTTACTTGGCTTTCTAAAGGTAATGATTGATTTAGAAGTTGAGTCTGAAACATTAAATGGGTCTCAGAATTTGTCTGTAAGTGATTGTTTTCTCTTATAATCAGTGAACTTTATGTTTATAGACTTCCAATACGTTACAAGAGAGAGGTATATATTGATAATGAGAGAAACAATCCTTAAAATGCCAATACATCAGAAATCTAGAGAGATCATTAAGGAAAGAGAACAAAGACTGTAAGGCAAATAGTGAAATTCATTAAATATTGAAATTCTTTAAATATTGAAAAGGATAGAAAAAACAAACAACATTCATCAAGAGGGCAGTTCTTTTAAAGATTACTGGCTATTGGAAAAGTGACTGCAAAAATACATGATTCAGAAATACGTGATTTCATGTTTGTATTTGATCAAAAGATTTTTCCAAGAGTCTAATGGCAGGTATGTCTATCCATATCATGTGAGGAAGAATTTGAAGAAACTGAATTTGTTGAAAGACTTAAAGGCTTTTAGGCTTCTTTGCTGTAGCACTAAACCTGATGTAAAGTCACGCTTTAGAAGTGGATTGGTCTTTTTGAACAATGTGCAGGATTAGGAATAAAATAGTTTAAATGCTTTGGGGTTGGAAGTTTGGAAGGTAAACATTTCAAAAGTTAGGATGATTCATGGCTTCATTTTAGGATTGTAATTAACAAAGATTTAAATTACAGCATGAAACTTAAGATGAGCAAGTGATTCTAACAAGAGGGCTTACGACCCCCCAAGACACTTAAGTTCTGCAGGTTAATGAACAACCTTGGTGGGTGCTCACGGAGACTCTGGCTGGAGGAGCTTCAGCTCTTGTGCCCTGGCACTTCTCGTCTCGCCAGCTCAAGGGAAGTGGGGCCTGTACGGTACAAATTTTCTTTTGTGTTGATATACTGCATGGGCTCTTGACATGATGCATCAGGGCACAACTGACATCCCACCTCACTTCAGTTTCCTCTGACTTAGTTGAGATACTTTGCTTTATCATGCAGAGGGATGAGCAATTTAGGTGTCGAACAGTAGTCTGCATTATATGTTCTGATTTTTATTTCAAGTTTCAGTTCTAGAAAGGTTGTGTTTTCTGGAAAAAGGTGGTTGATCAAACTGCGCTGGATACTGCTGTTCTAATTTTTGGGCCTGTGCTGTTGCCAGCAATGTGTTTTTCGGAGAAGGGTCTGCCCTCCCATAATATGTATCTTGGCTGGAAAGACTACAGTGAAGAAAGCTGTGTTTTAGAACAGTGTGTGTCTTGTTTATATTTTATTGCATTTTATAGGATGTGCGAGGTTCAAACTTGAAGCCAAGCAGGATCTGGCCTGTAGCTGGATTCCTAATCAGGCTGATACTTGCAGTAAAATTCTGCATATGTAAGAACTACTAATGATGTAACTGATTTTTGTTATTTCTTTCACTCCAAAAAAACTTTTTAATGTTAAAATATATGTTGTCTTTCAGTTTCAGTTAAACAGCTGCAACTAGCCTTGATGCGTGTCCCAAACGATTCACAGTGGCCTCCATTCATTTTTCTTCTAGTTTTGCAGGGTATTAGATGTCGCTTGCTTTGCTTGTATGATAAGAAGGCAGATGCTTGATAATTTGTGTAGGTCCTCACCAGGGAAATTGCCCATTCCCATCAGTGGGAGGTGCTCATGATCGCATAGGTTGTTTTAAGCTGCCCCATAGAGTACTTCACATGAAGAAATACTTGGTGCAGCTATGAATCTTTCTCTTTCTGGCTCCCTTGAGTGTTTTCTGTTCGGGCTTGACTCTCTTGAATAGATTATGCCCATTTGCAAGTGGTTAGATACTACTAAAGAAAATTCTGATTCCTTTTTTCCATGTTTTCCTTCATTTTATGTGGTTTTAGAATGCCAGGGTTGAAATACTGAAATATTTCATCTGCTTTTCTGTTTTACACCTTTAAACTGGTGACTACAGCCATTCCATCTCCAGAAGCTGTATGATTCTCCTTTGCTTCAGGGCCCAGCTCAAAATTCTCATTGTCTTAGGTAAGAGCAGCTTCTGAGGTATCTCGTTGCCTCTTCTTTTTCACTACACTTTTTTTTGTTTGTTTGTTAGGTACTGTTAGGTCACGATTGAGAGATTTCTAAAATTACATCAGCTCTATAATTTTCAGGTGTTACAAGAAAATGTATTCTCCTTTTCCTCTAAAATTAGGAAAAAGTAGGGGAAAAAACCTGAAGATAGACACTCTTCTGTTTACCAGCTTTGGGAATTAGAGGTTAAGGCTCTTTGCTGGTAAATTCAGAGCTTCTGCTTTCTGCAGTACTTCCAAGTGCATCAGTACACATTTTTCATTTATGAAATATAATAAATAAAATAAGGTATGTTGACTTTTCCTTACTTGTAAGTGGCTTTGCAGTTCACCGGCGTGTGCACAGCAATTGCAGTGTCTGGGCTGTGGGGTTAGCTGACATAGGGATGCTGCTCTGTGAGTGAAAACAAAGCATTTGTATCCACCTAGTAAGACACCGCACTGTATTTGATAGTAAGATCACACCTATCAGCCTGATCCAGATGTGGTTCTGCACCTGAAAGATGTTTTATTAACAAGGTAATGCATACACTGTCTCTTCTTAAAATCAGAACATCGGCTTTGCTTCAGTTAGCACATTTCTCAAATATTGAGAGCCAAAATCATCACATTCTGATGACTAAGTAGATTAAACTCTAGTACCATTTACCTTGCATTTGTTACCATATTGTTGCAATTTCAGTTCCTCCGTGGCTTATGTCTCTTGTCATTGCGTGGAAGGAAACTGATCATTTGTCCTTAGTGATGTATAGGACTTGAAAACATCAACAAAGTAACTCTTTTTTTGCTCACCAATCACATTTGCTTCATGCATGAGAAAGGATACTGCGGTCAGTTTTGTTGCATTTAACGTGGCAAGTACAAAAAATGTCTCTCAACAAGGTGATGTGACATGACGAAAACTTGCAGAAGTGACTGGAAAATCTCTCTTGTGCCATTTCCATCATTTTATTGTAGGAGAGGCTCTTGCTTGTCCAGTTGTTAGTTTTCTCTCTCTTTTTCTTTGAACAAACTGGTTTTCTTTGCCATTCTTGTATCGCTTCATCTGTTGGGGATCTCTTTTTGTACAAAATCCTAACGAAAGCTGCCATTTATTGCTGAAAAGCAGACAGAATAAGTGTTACAGAATTTTTGTTTCCTTCTCTAATTGCCCCACAGAAAATTTTCCTTTTCTACTTGTCCTTCAGAAAATTACTCCTGACGCTAATGAGAATTACAAGGAAGTTTGATGGCCAGTTTGCTTTTTCTCTGGAACATTTCTATTTAATATTGTCTTTTTCGAGTACTGCATTTTGTTAGGATTAGTCTTCTAATATGCCAAATATTTGYTGAATTACTGCTGAAGAATTTTGATGGTGAGGAAGGATACAAACAGCGGTAAAAATAAACAATAATTGTAGAAGTTTGTTGATACAAACCCTCTGGGTGAACTGCTAAGTTATGGCTGACAAAGCAAGTTTGTGGCTGTTCATTTACGTGGATTAGAGAAGCCTAAAGGCAGCGTGGTGGGTGCAGAGCAGCTCCAGCTGCCTGGGGTTTGTTCAGAGCTTGCTTTCAGGGCGTGCTTCTGACCTGCTGGGTTGTGGTTAGTACCTGCACGTCGATGTAAGCACTGAACCTTAAAAATCCCATTTAAACTTCTTGACTGAGGAAACTGCAGTCATTCATGTGGTAAGCATGAAACTGTACCTGGAGAAATCGTTCCTTTTCAAAGGCATATATCTGTAGTCATAWGCACATTTGTAATCGACTCAGGGCTTACAAGAAGAGATAGTAATTTCATGGRGTTTCTGGTGGAATCTGCTTGTAGCTGATGTTTCCTAACAGATAACTGTTTCCTAGCAGGTACAGCCATGACTTACACGTGTTTATTTTTTGATGTGTGTTTGCCAGGTGCCCAGATACGTTAATAAAACCTCCCTGTCGAGCTGTGCAGCTAACTTGCTAATGCTCTCCAGCAAAGCAGCTGTGCCAGGCATTTTTGCTTCCTTTGGCTTAGAACTCTGTTTTGTTTATGCAGTCAAAATAAAGTGCTTATTTGTGTGTTGGGTTTACCCGCATGCTTTAGATTTATATAACCAGCTGGCAGAGTAGCAGTTTAGCAATCAGTTTAACAGATGACAATGGTAGCAGTTGATTTCTACATGACTTAACATTGGAGATAAGCAGAGTAGATTCGAAAAGCCTCRTAAGAAAGGGCTTAATGTGCTCAGTTTGCTCTTTTTCTACCCTTTATGCATATGGTGAGGTTTTAAGTAAAATCTATGTAGCAGTTTCTCTCTAAAGGTTATGCCTTTCCATTTTAGTATGTATCAAGTCCTCTTCTTGTGGAGGGATCTGGAGTTAAACTAGCTGAAGAAACTAAAGTCCAAATTCACATGCTTTTTATATGGGTATGTTTGCCTCGAAGGCAGGTATCCTTTTCTCCGTGGCATTCTGCAAGTTAGGATATAAACAGGTTTGGCACTTAATTTACATGAAGTCAAAAATGCTATAAACATTGTTTTGATACGTTAAGTACTCATAAATATTGCAAAAGGCTTGCATTTAAAATATCTATGAACAAATTGAACAATAGTGCATGTCCTAAGTGATGGAAGGAGTGTTAGTTGTTTTTCTTTTTCATGATCTAATYAAACATTCATGTGGCTAAATTTAAAATTTATTTGCTTCCTCCTGCTACCCAAGTATGTTTTATTTGTTATTATTTCATACTCTTTATTGTGTTACAAAGACAGGGAAATGTGTTATTTAAAAAAACTAACAAGCAAACAAGACTAACAGTTGTTCCAGCCACGTGCCCATTCATGGTTTACCTTTCAGCAAACTAGTTAAGCACTGAGCGATGGGAACTAAAATTCCAGCTCATGTGTGTTCTGCACTTTAGTAAGCCCAAGGCCACAGATAATTTAGGAATCYTCATACTGCCCAAAGTCTGGAGTTTGTTTTCTTTCTCCTGATGGTGCCTGTCTCTATCCTACGGGATAAGCTCCTGGAACGTGTCAAGAAACAAGAGGTTGCAGATGTGTGTATCATCACRATTTGGATGTCGTGCGGTCTGAAACTCGTAGAAACCAACCAGCCCCTCGAGAGAACAGCACTAAATAAAAATAAACAAACAAAAGCTTTCCTTGCACGTGTATGTGAAGCCAGCACAAGGAGTCTCATAAGAAAAAACAAATTTTAAGTGTATAAGGTCTATTTTAGACATGTAGTAGGAGGTTTTTGACCATTTTAACTGGAGAAGCTTRTTCAGTGACTTTCGCTTGTGTTACTAATGCATAAAGATTTGTTCCAATATGCTCTAATATTTAACAGTCTATAATTTTAGTATAYGGTAATGGCTTTCAAGTAGTAAAATGTTCGGATTACTTTGTACCACACTTCATTTTCAGCCTTTGTCAATTACAGAAACTCAGCTATTTTGTCTAAAAAGAAAATTAATGAGGCATTGTGCTTGATCAGTAATTTAAAGTAACTGCAGAACTATATTATTGAATAATTAAATCTGTTCAAGGTAGAGGTGCGATCTGGACTAAGTTTTCTTAAACACCTACATTTTGTTTTATGAAATGACTGAGGAGTTTGCATCTCATTGAAATTCAAAAGGATCATTACCCAGTCAATTAAAAAAAAGAAAAAAGGTTCCTAATATCTGTTTGAGAAATGTGTGCTTTATTTTTAGAAAAGCACTTAGCTGTGCACATATCCCAAAGCACATCTATACCATATTCATTTTCAGAGTTTTATAAAAAACACATATTTTAAAATATTCAGTGCAATTCTTTTGATTTGTCCTCTTTCCAATGTAGTCAGTCCTGTTGTATTTTTTTTCCTTCTGTTTTCTCCCTTCTGTGATAATGTACTAGATATGTTAGTGGAATTCTTTGCTTTGTGTTTAGAATTCTGGTGCAAGCCAGAAATATGATTGTGTAGCAAAAAATCTGTATTATTCTAATCAAATGACTACTCAGCCCTTCAAACTCATTAGTTGTACATCTTTTTTCCAAGTTGATTTATTTCATCGGTACACTTCAGTGAAACATACTGTAGGCATTGATCTTACGGAATACAAATTACCATTGCGTTATTAGAAACAAGCTAAAGTGATTTTTTTAAATGAAACTTTTATTATGGATCACCATATTAAGGAGGGGAAAACAAAATAATGAAGGAATTGAAACAGTAACTTTGTTTTTCAGGCTCTTTCATGCTAGTGAATACATCTGGGAGATTCGCTGGTCAGAAAGCTCACCTGCTGCTGCCTCATCTAAAGGAAAATGATACGCATTGTATTGATTTCCACTACTACATTTCAAGCAAGAGTGGACCTAGCCCTGGCACTCTGAATGTATATGTGAAAGTCAATGATGGCCCGATTGGCAACCCAGTCTGGAACACATCTACCACTGGTACTTGGAACAGAGCAGAACTGGCAATTAGCACCTTCTGGCCTAACTTCTATCAGGTATGTTTTACTTTTTATGAAATGCCATTTCTCATAATAGGCACCAGATTCTTAATCATCATTTTGGCTTTAAATCAAGACAGGATGTTCAGCATGCTCTGCTGATCTTTGTCTTAACTATATTTTTTCAGATGATGCCAAATGTCTGTTTTTATAAGTAATAACTATGTAGATGTCTGTATATGTATACATACATTTATCAAAGTGTATGAATATATGTATACAGGCACACRCACATGCTTTTATATGTGGGTGAAATAATGTTGAATCAATTTAGAAATTTTACCATTGATTTCAATCAATTACCTCTGTTTTTCTATAATGAATTCACTCGTTCAGTTCATTAGGGACACTGGAATTGAATGCGAATAGATTTTGTTCAAGTTTGATTTAGATCAGCAATATTTGTTGCTTCAGAAGCAGCCGGGGTCTTTCTTTGAATCCTCAGTCCGAGTCCTCCGTTTGAATGCTGTATTCTTTTGTTCTGTCCAACATTAATCATGAACGAGGAGATATCGTAGGGATGTTCCTCTCTTTACATCCTAAGGATTTAGTGAGAATTTCATCTGACAGTTCCTTAGGGTGCTGCTTTTTTGTAGGAAGGGTTACAGATCATACAGTTGTTTAGTACTGCGTAGCAGTCTCTGCTTGGTCTCCACTGCTGAACGTTGCCACTGTGCATATGGTTTGAAGCTTTCTGAATATAGCTACCCCAGAATAGGGATACCTTGGCTGTAGATTTCCCAGGGAAGTCCAGTGTTGTCCCTTCACAGTGCTCTGTGTACATCTCAAGCAGAGGATGACAGCATAAATGCATACATACATACGTATGTACAGCAGTAAATTTGTCTGGTGTTCTGATCACCCGTGTCACAGATGGCMGAGCCTTGTTCGTGTTCCTGCTTGCGCTGTTGGAGTGACCGTGGTGTTGGCTGTTTCTCTCTCTCTGTTCAGCAATGTGGCAGAGTTGGGCGTTGTAGAGGACTTCCTTCCGTGGCCGCAGCATCTGCTGCATGAAGACCTCTCACGTGGCCACAGCCACTGGTCATGAAGGTGTTGGATGTTGCAATCTGTATTAGACTACCTTGGTGAAAGATTGTGGGCTGCACAGGAGAGCGTTGCCAAGCCTGAGGATGACCCCCAGGGATGCCAGAGAGCAGGAGTGGGGTGATGCCCTGACACGTTTATCAGCAGGGCAATGCTTCTAGCTCAACRCTCTATCCCTGATTCACTGTATCGTTGCCTGGTATGTAAGATGGAAATGTAGCACACCTTTGTACCAGCAGGAATTCCAAGGAGTTGGTTATGAAGGAAGGTGTATAGGCCGTGGCAATCTCACAAATCCCATGTGCTGGCCTAAACTGAGTGGCCAGCAAAACAGATTTATGGCAGGCACTGATTTAGGCATTGCATTACGAGGCTTTACCATGCTTTGGAGATACTTGAAACAGCAGGAGATTCTGCTTGAAACTGCAGAGAGKWGTTTAGAAGTGTCTGCTTTAKGTTCTTGGGAAAGGAGTTTGGTTTRTGTGACCCAAACAGAGTGACCCAAATCAGCACTTGGCACTTGGTAAATACACACAGTCAAGGAATGTGCCACAGACCTCACTGCATCGCTGAACCGAAATAGTGGGCAGAGAAATTTTGATGGAAGCAGCCGTCTCTTAAGCTAATAAGTTGTAGCTAAAATTATATTTTGATGCAATGTAGGCCAACTCAGACAGCTTTAAGTGCGTTATCAATGTTAATAATAATGTGTCAGATTTCTAACAGCGTGGTGCCTCTAACTGATGTCTGAGGAATATGGATATTTGCCCATAGAAGTACAAGGATAACCTTCCTATTTCACTTCTTCTTCGAGCACTAAAATCTGGGCTGTTCACCCATCTGCAGGTTCAGATGCTTGGATGTGGTACTGCAGTTTATCCAATTACCACGATCAGCTGACATYTAATAGACACCTGTGTCTTTCTGTAGTGGACACCATGTACTATCTCTTAGCCCTTTAAAGTACAGATGTTTTGACGTAGTTTGTCCTTCTTTCACTAAGGACTATAGCAAATAATTTCCCTTGCATTTGCTGCCTACAATTTTKGATTATATCTGAGTATTTACTGCAATATAGATGATGTGCAAAATGTCACATTCTCTGTTAATATGCTTCRGTGTCAAAGGAAACAGCATAGAAGAGTAAAGGTTTGCTCATTTAAATGTAAATAAGCAAATTCTTGAGGAAGCTTTGYCTCCATGTTGACGCTTTATAGTCGATGGTCTCCATTTCAGTGGCCTCTGTTCTCTCAGAAATTTCTGATGCCAGAGGGAGAGTGTATGTGGATCTTGCAAGAGCGTGTGCCCAAGAGCTTGGCTTGCTGTGTGCGTACGTGGGTGCGAGAGAGGAGAGGAGAGGAGAGGAGCGGAGCCTTCTGACACCAGCTCTGCTTCTGAGCTCCTGTCCTTCGGATTACAAAACCACCACCGGGTGTTTGGGGGGAAGCCCGTGTGTTTCTCACATCAGCTCTAGAAACTGCAGGACTTTACCCCAGGGGTTATCTGAGGCAACCTGCCTTTATAGAACAAAACCAGGAAGAAAATCTTCTCAGAAGACTCTTTAAGAAACGGTAACACCCTTCTTAACATTTCACATATAAAAGTTGGCAGATTGCTGATAAATAGYCTTCAGGAAAATACTCTGCATTAGTAGATGAAGGGACCAAAGACAGTAATTGTGTGATTTGTTTTGTTTTGGTTTAAATTGCTTATCTCTGTAGGCATCTGCATGCTCATGACTGCCTTAWAATTCCATTCCAGTTGTAGGACATCTGCAAGGTGACTGGCTGAAAATAAAAACAAAATATACTACAAAACCCTTAAGACAAATTATGAGATACCATTTCAAAGCTACAATATTATACAATTCAGGATGCTTAAAAACATAGAGGTGTTAGTCTGTTTTCCTGTTGAWTAATGAGAAAACAGGCACACTAACTCCCACTAATTGTACCTGAATAGAAATTAGGCTGTRTAGTGTGGAGTCAATCTGATTTTAATCCGACATCTGAAGATTTGTTTATTTTAACCACGTATTATTAAAACATACGTGCAAATCATTCAAAAGATTTAATAATTAGCAGATATTATTGTAGCACCATAGTTATTCAAGTTTATTAATACCTTTCATGTTGAAATTTCATTTAGATTGACTCTTTAGAAGTATAGACTCTGAGAAAAGTAATTATTTTCTTTTAGGATACACACTTTCCTTTTTACTCGGTAATTATTTGCGTGGTTTTACCCTATACAGAAGCAGTACCAGATGAATAAATCACAATGATAACCTGCATGTAACAACRCTAATAGTTCTTTAATTGCTGCTCATTTAAACTTAAATGTTTGTGTGTTCTGGTGATTGAGATATACTTAATTCCTTAATTAATGATCTTCTAAGCGGTGTTACTTAACATCTGACTTTGGCTTTAGGGTACGTCTATGTTGCGGTCCCGCTACTGATCACAGTGGTGTTGCAGTAACGTCGATTGACGCAGCCAAACGTTTTGTGAGGAGCAAAGATAACAGCACAGTGCTGAGGCTCCTGTTTCCTGAGCTGTTTGTTTCAAAGTATCCGGGATATCCCCACAGGAACCTGTCATATCTTTGCGTCAGAGAATCTCCCTTTAGGAGCGCTCTCCTATGGGATCACAAAACAAGGGCCTTCAGCCTCCTCCTTACTTAAATAGAATTAGGATGAAGACAGAAAATGAGGATTAAATGCCRTGTGGATTTCAGTGGGCTGTGGTGAGCTTGTCAGGAGTTTGTGGGGAGCAGTCTCTGGAGGTTGGAAGGATCTGTTTGGGTTTTTTTCCCCTCTCTTTAATGTTTTGCTTTTTTTTTTTTCCAATTTGCGCCCTGTAGCAAGAGCAGGAAGACAGTCGGGTTCAGGGCTGTGTTTGTTTYGTTTGGGGTTTTCTGGTTTTCTCAGGTTGCTTGTTGGTTCGTGGGGCAGCTTGCCGTATTGGAAAGCCCGCTGAGTTTTGCGAAGCGTTCGCGGCGCTAGAAACGGGCCGGGTGTGGGGCRTCGGCTCTGGGGGCAGCCTGGCGAGGGGCAGGGGCTGCGGCGCTGCCCCCTGCGAGGGGGCGGTTTGAKGCCGCCCCGCTGCAGGGTGCCCCCCGTCCCTGTCACGTTTTGCGTTCGGAATCACTTGCTTCGTAGCTTGCTGGGAGCCGCACGTAGCAGCAGCAAGCTGAAACAAATCTTGATTAAATAAAGCGGCAAGCGCTGCAGTTTTAAAATCCAGCAATGGAACTGGGAGAATTAAAAATACCTTCTGCTGGAGGGGGCTGCCCACTGTGCCCTGCAACTTCTTTAGACGTGATTTCCTATGTAACTGGGATGAGAAAATGGGGCGAGAGCTTGATAGTAATTCCTGCATCCTTTTTAGTGAGGACACAAAGGAGTAGGATGGTATCACTTCACACTAAGATGAGATTTACCCTTTACCGCTCTGACACTTTCCCTTGTAAATTAGCAGTTCAGGGACTAAGAAGCAGGAGATCCAAGCTACCTTTTCAAGTCTCTGCATAGATTTTCCTTTATAACCTGCTCTGTTGAGCCGGCACCGTGTGCTGGAGCCCTCGGGAAGGACCAGGAGGGAGGTTTCCTGTGCGGTGCCACGGCCGCCTGCGCTCGGCCGGCTCTCCGGCTGCCCTTGACCCTCGGCAGTGTTTGTACTGGGTACACTCGGCCTGTTGGCTGGAGGCGTTGTGATTTTCCAGCAACAAGTCGGCCTGTTGAGCGGAGGCGTTGTGGTCTTCTGCTGCCCTTCGCAGGAGCGGGGAGGTTCGGGGATGGTGCCGCGTTGAGCCGCTTCCCTGCGTCCTGTGCGGCAGGCGCCGGAGGCACCACGTGCGGTCACGCGTCCCCGGGGCCGCCCGAGGGTGCCACCACAGGGTGCTGCCCGAGAGAAGTCCGGGTTTGAGCCGGTTGCTTCCTGGCTGGTGAGAGGGCAGGACGATAGCCCCAAAGTGGGAGGCTGGCCCAGCTGCGGCTCCCCAGCGGTGCGGGACGTGTTGCAGTCAAAGTGAAATTCTTCAAGCCCAGCAATGCTTCAAACACAAAACGGTGGGAAAACCAGGCCAGATTTCTGGTTTTGGCTGGTGAAATTCGTAGTGAAACTGCTCCCGGTTTGTGCACAGTCAGGACAGCATGGAGCGCAAACAGTGCAGCGAGTGCGTGCGCTCTCGGAGGGCGTTCCTCGGGCGGCTCCTGAGCCATGCCCTGCAGCGTGCCGCGCATTGCCGGGGCCTTCGGAAGCACGCCGTGCACAGCGCCGCGGGCACTGCTTAGCGTGGGAGTGGAACGTGGCCTGGCATTTTAGCCCGTAATCATCGATTTATAAATCCAAATAAAACACAATTCTGGATTCTGAGGTAGAAGATAATAGTATTTCAGAGCCTGAAATTTCATTTCAGAGCAGAACTAGTATTACTGCGCTTGTAGCATGTGCCTTGTCCTTGAATAAATAAAGTATAAGGCACAATGGTGATGTCCTCTTGGTGACAGTTCAGCACCACTGGCTGTGGTGTCTTTTCCCAGTTACTGAATAATGCAATTTTTATATCAGGAAAGACCAAAACTTAAGGCCATTGTTACCAGTTTGATAGCAACCTTTAATGGAAGCATCATTAAAACGATGGTATTTCAACTTGWACTGCTTTCCCTTGGAACATGCACTCTTTAATGACAATAACGGTAATTTAATAGCGTGTCCAGCTGGCTGTCTCTTGATACATTGTCTGGCTTATTTGTGGTAATGACATTTTGGTATGGTGTCTAGAGACGTGGCAGGATATTTCAGGTCAGTGTTTGTTGTCATTTAAATATGTCCAGCTTAGTTATTTCAAGGTTGCCTTTTCTGCCCCTTATCTGGAAAAACAGTCTTGTGTTCAGAATCCGCACGCTTGGTTTGCCCGTGAGTACGTTGCCATAAGAAAGGGCTTTGCTGCGGGTTCTCCTACGGGTGCCAGGTTCCCTGATTATGGGGAAAAAATCAACATCTTCTGAATAAGTACATTTTGTACTTTGTTTTTTGGAGGTCAGGTATTTGATTTGGTTGGAAGTCAGGAGGGAAAAGGCAACATTTTATGTTTATGCAACATTTTATTTCATTACAACGCCCAGTTAAAACCATCTGGCCATAGTATTTGTTCCTTCTTGATGGAGTAAACTCAAAGCAACTATGGGAGGCAGGAGCAGCAGCTCTCCCCCAGCCCTCTGTGTTTTTGGAGTCCTCGTGCCGGGTTTGTTCACTCAGTGACTTTCCCAGTGGCAGCCAGGAAACATTTCCCGTCATGTCTGAGACGTGGCTGGCTGCTCCCTGTGCTTTCCTGCCAGAGTGTAGCATCCCAGCRGGAATATTCCTTGTGGGAGCCACAGGTTCCCAGGGCTGGGTCTTGGTTCTCCTGCCCTACAGCCTTCCTGCTGACCAAACAGGCCCCAAGAAATGGAGCGGTCTCCTCCCTCCAGGGCCCCACTACGACCATGTTTTCACTGAACATACCATCAAACTGAGAACATGAAAACCCAAGAAGAGAGGAAGATACTGTTATGGTTGCTAAGGACAGAAATGCTCCAAGATCTTTTTGGTTTGTTTGTTTCTCCCTAATGCCAGTGTGCAGTTGGGAGATGCATCGTSTCTCTCCTGCTGCCATCAGAACTATTACCAGGTTAACTCGTGCTGCTTACTTTGGCCTCTATTTCCATTTCAGGGTTATTAAGGTTAGGGTAGCGATGATTTTCTTTGGAAAGGCTCTTTCAGAGCTTTTAATAGAAGTTCCTTGTTCAGAGCTATGTATTACTTTTCCTCTGTGCGTCTTCCCCAAAGCACTCCTATGGCTGGTTCCACCAAAAACCTTTCTTGTTTGTAGGAGAGGGACCCTTTGAAGTGGCGAGTGGACTTGCAGTGAGGGCTGTACTGAATGCCAAGAGCCAAATACGTACTCCACTCTTGCTGCTGTGGGTCAGGAATATCCATTTTGAGCACGAGCCGACTCAGTGCAGGTGCACAGAAAGCCCCAGGCTGGGTCAGTGACACAGCAATCMGTTCCTTGCAGAACTCATTTCTGCAAGAACTGCCTGGTGCCTTTTGAACTTCCCTCATTGTTGTCCTGTGTTTCACAGTTGCTGCCTGGTTCAGCGGGGAGGCCACATTAGTACTGCACGTTGAAGTTTTGTTTGGACAGGAGACTGAAGGGGAACGAAAACTAGATTATTTGGCAGCGTTGCAGAGTTAAAGCCAAGCTYGCAGAGGCTGCAGCCCAGGGAGACRGAKAAGAGGAAATGGYGAGAACTTAGGATGARGAATATTCTGTCTGGGAGGGGAGAAGTGGAAGAATGTTCACTGATGGAGCAGTGCGAAAGGTGGCAGAAAGCAGAGGAGAGATCAAGACGCTGGGAGTTCAAAACCAGTTTATAATATATGAGGGTTGGAAACAAGCTCTATGTAGGTAGGAAGAATTCACAGGAGACTGTAGTGAAGATKATGTCAGTAGAAAGGGGCATCAGAGGCATCTAGAATGGCATTAGAGATTTAATTGTATGGTAAGGAAGTAATGGAGGGTGAGATAATAATCTGAGACTGAATTTAAAACAAGACTTAGAAGGGATAGGTGAAATCAAGGCATGTGAGATAGGAAGAAGTATTAACTCGAGGTTTGTTTTAATTTCAGAAACAGTGATTCTACAAATGTTTGTTCAGCAGAAGAAAACTGTGATTAAATATTGTAGGGCTGTATGTTTGTTATCCCTGTGACATGTTTGTATTCTGTATCGTTTTCTTTCTGCTAGGGYAATTTCAGTAAAGGATATGGTACACAGTGTCCTTTTGCATCTGTCCCAAGGTCAAAGGTAGCATATGTACAATAAAATAGTTTTAAAATTTTCATCTTCTTCATCATGCTTTCTGAGACTAGTTACTGGAGGCAATTGGGGTTAACTTTCCAAGCAAAAGAGAAGGAATATAAAAAACAGAAATTTGGATTTGAGCATGAACTTCTTGCGCATGGCTTTGAAAAYGTACCTGCTAATGTTGCTGGCATTTTTAGTTCTTTTCCACATAAACATTCTCGGGCTGTTCAAAGCTAAGGCTGCCAAAGTTTGGAGAGGTTTACTTTTGAGTGTGCTTAATTCAAATGACAAGAATGGTCCATTTATTTTATGACCTATTTATAGCCATTAAACAAACCATGGCCAATGGATCTGCCTCACTTAATTCACTTCAGTAGGTGGAAGATTAAAAGCATGGAAAACACTCATGGAAACAGATATGCATGTGTCTGATACTGCCGAAATTTCTGTGTACTCTGTCACTTAATAAATAATAAGAAAAATAATCCAAAAAACAATATTAACACACCAGGTGATTATTAAGAGACTATTTTGGCAGGCATAATATGGGGATCGGGTTCTGTTTTTTTTTATTGTTGTGAAGTATAAGWGATTGCACTGGTTAATCTCCAAACATGGTATAAACATTAACAAATTTGATTTATTTTGTCATCTCTGTTTATTAGGAACTAAGGAGTTTGAAGAATTTTTTGATTGTCATTCATTTTCAAGTAATTTTCAAAGTGTTTCAGGAATTAGCTTTTTTTTGTTTATAACACAGAATGTTTGTATTTCCTCTGTTACAGAACTGATAACTGGAATTTTCTTGTTACTTCTCAGGTTGTTTTTGAAGTGGTCACTTCAGGTCATCCTGGATACGTGGCTATTGATGAAGTGAAAGTTTTAGGACATCCGTGCAGTAAGTACCCGYGTGCTCTTCTTAAGCCTGGCCTCCACAGTGAATATGGCACTGTGCTTCTGTAAGCCTGAAGCACAGGATAAATGTCAGAAAGCAGTGTCACTGCTAAAGAAATATGCTGCGTGCATACAAAGTATTGCTAATATTTGGGCACTGCACCTTATTGGCTTCTAGGACAAGTTTTTGTATGCAACTTGTGTACAGCGATTCGCATAAGACTCATTCCCTGGCTGGGACATCTAAGAGCTCCTTCAGAACCAAAATCATCATGATTTGTTGACCAGCTTTCTGTCAGCAACAAAAATTCAGTGCAGGCACAAGCTGAGGCATTAGCGAGAGCAGATGGACAAGGCGGAACTGAAMATACATGCCTTTTTCCCAGGCTTGTGAGGAAGGGAACCCAGCTGCCTGAGAGCTCTGGCTTTGCTAAGCAAGGTTACTAAGGGCACTTGGCCCCCRTACACAGCTTTGGGTTCACGGCTGTGCTGCTTCTGCACATCTTACTCCCTTGTGCTTCACATGTGTTTCCTTGTTCACTGATGAAAGGTATGCAGGACTTAACTATCTATAACTCTTTTAAAGAAAAACCTTGCGAATGAAAGCTTTAACCTAGCAATCTAGSTGCTGTCTTTGAACAGTCTACTTAAATGAGCAATAATTAATTTGTGTTTTTGCTGTTTGTTAAATAAGGCATGTTAAAGTCATAYGTTACATACATGAGAAGTAGGTTGTAATCTTACTGACCGAATGACTAAGTGGGGAAAAAGGCATCAACATCTGCTCACCTCCTCCTCATGCGACGCTGTACCCGTGTGCATTCGTTGTGGTTTGTAAACCAGGCTGTCATTTAAAATGAAAAGTGGTTTATTGGTTAATGCTAAAGCACCTCATAAAAATKATTTCAGTGTTACTGGCAAGAGGACGCAGAAATTTCTTCAAGTCAGAAATGAAGACAGTTATGCGGAATCAGCAGCTCTGTTATTTCTGATTCACTTAGTTCTAATAAACACAGAAGGCTCTTATGATGTTAGACAGTATTTGTGCTTAAGCAGCATTTTGAATTTCTGTCTTGAATTCAATAGGACAGAACTAAAGCAGCATTTTATAAGGATCATAATTTTGTCTGCACAGATTTTGAGAGGTTGGATCTGTGCATTTCTAGTGATCAATACTCAGAACCTGCAAGTAGCTCTTATTAATTCAGAGGTTTATAACTGATATTTATACAGTGCTAACGTGACAACATTGAAATCTAAGAGCTTTAATGAAACAGTTATTTGAGAAGTTAACTAAAATCTTGAAATTAAGACACCCATTCCCCTTTCTACTGAGACCTTGCCTGGTAATTCAGAAAGGTTTAATTCTTTTTTTGCAGAGTTTAGGAAGATTGAGGAAAAACAAGAGTAGAGGTTAAAAGCAGATGAAAAAACAAAAGAAAACCAACAAAATTAGTATGTCTAAGAGATTTTGCTATAAGAACATTAATCATGRCAGCATCTCCTGTAGTGAGGTGTTAATTTGAGCTATCTTATTCTAGCTCCTTTTTGTACTGCCTTTTGCTGGATAGGAGCAAGGCAGTTTTCTTGAATTCTGGTGACTGAAATKTATATGACTGGTTCTTTAATGTATTCCTCAAAATTGCAATTTCCCCAGTGATAAACTCTTCTAAGAAAACATCATCAACACTTTAAACAGTTTAGATGCTCTGCTAGAAAGTCTATGTTTACTTTATCAATGTTTGCTAGTACTAACGTTTCCAGGACTAAAAGCAGCATTCTAAGCTTGGCTTATCTGCTAATATGGACAGTAGTGAAATTCCCCTCCACTCARATAGGATTTCAGTGCCTGGGAGTGCTACTTTGTCTGGGATCCTTCTCTGTGTCAAATTTCTTTTTTTTCCTCTTTTTTTTCTGTGTGATTTTGTTGTCTTTTTTTAATTTTTTTTTTCCAGTAAGATGAGAAGAAGCATTCTCTCTTTCCTCCATCAGTGGACATATTTCTTCAAATAGAAATTTCACTAGTTTGAGTGTTTGTAGCTCTGGTGTTTTCAGTCTTACTGAGAACATTTTCTTACTCCTAATGAAGAATTGGTATTGATATGAAGAGTGCATTGTGTTTTGGTTTTGTGCAGTGTTGTTGCACAAAATGCATTTAAAGAATACAGAATTTATAGAATATGCATTAATTGCATTTAAAGAATGTAGTCRGTGAGAGGTGTAGAGCAACATTTTAGCTGTTCTACAGCTCTAAAGACCTCCTCTATAAAAACTTTCTCCTAGTTAAAGAGAAATACCTGTTTCCTTGACAACATTGTTTAACTTCTTCCTGTTTTGTCTAGTTGATAGTGTAGGTATCTAATATGGTTTCMTTCAAAACATCAATTACTCTTCAGTATAATCTCTATTAATACAGAGCTTTATTGCAAGACAGATGCTGAGTTAAGATAATTTGCACAACAGGAGCAATAAAATAGCACCCTTCTTCTCTGCTATTTCCCAGGTACAAAAGAATAAAAAATAAAATTAAAAGCACCTAAACTATAATGTTTCATTTGAACTTTATAAAGCAGTGCTGTTTCATATGCTCTAATGTATTAATCATAACTTTCATGTTACATAACTTAATTATTATTTTTTTCGTTCAACAGCAAAAACTCCCCATTTCTGGCGTGTTCAGAGCGTGGAAGTTAATGCAGGGCAATTTGCTACTTTTCAGTGTACTGCCAATGGTAGAACAAATGCAGGCGACAGGCTCTGGTTACAGGTAATTTCTTTCTTTTCTAATAGGCTGAAATTTTGAGGGGGAAAGAGGGCCAGTTCTCTACTCTGTAAGGAGTATAAAACATAAAGTAAAATAATAGGATWGTTTAGATTGTTTATTAATATTAAATTAGTGTCTTTGAACTGTGGTGTAGTGTGTGTTCTTTTGTAGGAATTGATACTGGAAGGTTTTCCTCTTTTGTTTCAGTGGGATATGCTAATAAAAATATAGGTACTGCTTCTCTTATCTGTGGAGATCATGAGTACATGCAACATACCCGATAGAGAACGCACAACTTCCTCCTTGCATCAGCCCTGACTGCTTGAAATGTTACATATAATGATGTTCTTGGCTTGCCGCTTTCATTTCTTAGGGTAGTACTTTCTGTTAAAATAACTTTCTAACTTCTTACGTTTGTAGAAGAGCGTGGTGGCAGTCAGATGTTACCTTGTGTGTTACGGAGTCCGAGAATCTAACACAGTTCAGAGAGCCTGTAATTTTTGCTAATTCAACAATGTAGCTTCTAGATAGATGTCAGATCTTCATTTCAAGACCTTTCTTCTGAAAGAACTCCTTTTTTTTCGACAGACACCACTTCCTTATCCATATGTGTGACTGTATGTGGAGCACATGCTTCTCCCTTGATCTGTTTGGGTAAAGGGGGTGCGAAGTTAGCAGCCCAATAGTAGAACTGGGACTTTGTCTATTAGAGGGCAATAATATTGCTGAAAACAATGTCTGAAGAAATCAGACAAAACTTCAGTACATGGAGAGGGAGGGATGGGAGGAATTGAAGCAAGGTGTGGGGGACACAGATGAAATTCTATATTTTTGTTGTTGCTGTTCAAACAATTTCAGATTTGTAGTACTGTTTCCCTTTCTTTCACATTGCACATAGTGCAAAATATCTTTAGGAGTGTGCAGATTTCAGAAATGATTTAAATGAATGGGACAGGCTAAAAGGTTGATAAGTTGCAAGCAAACCAATACACGAACAACTGAGTAAAACTACTTGAAAAAGAAACATATGTCTCTGTATATTGACATATATGATCAGCTGTTAGGTCTGTCTAGAAGGAGCCTGGTGAAATTCAGTAGAAGACAATGGAAATTTCATTTTTATTGAGTTTCGTATGGATATATTTAATCTTTATGCTTATAGAAGGCTACCGTTTCTCTAACTAGCCATCCCTTTAAGTGGTCAGCTTTATGTTGTTGAATTAATAGAATTAAAATTAAAATTGTGTCTTCCCTGTTTCACTGAGAGGTTTTTTGAAAGAATGACTTTGTAGCCATGAAAGGTGATTAGCAAATTTGGGAAAATAATAGGATGTTATTTTATCAGTAATAACCTGTATAATGCCTTTGAGCTGCTGCTCTTTTGTAAAACTGAAAATAGAATTCTTTAAGATTAAATTCTGATTCCATTCAGTTTTGCACTGATTTGATGCCATTATTATTTTAGCTTTTGATTTTTTTTGCATGGAATGTAGCATTTACACAATTTTTAGCAATGTTGGAAAGTTATTCTTCATAATAGTAGTGATGCTATAATATCTTTGCTGAGCTTAGAACCAAGTCATTCCTTATTTATAAGTGAATATGAGGAGATTTTTTTTTTTCACTCTGCATAAAGGGTAAGAAGGTAGTGAAGGACTGTTGCAAAATACTTTCTGAGGCCTTTCTGCTCCCTCCAGTGTCACAGTTTATTTACTCTGGCTGTCACTGTTGCTAATATATTTAATATTGTGCAAATTCCAGGTGTTCCCTTGCTTGGGAACTTTTGGAAATTTGACAGGACCTTGTGGCTACTATAGATTTATTCCTGTGCGTATTTGCCATGTACCACAGATCTCTGCAGCAACTTAAGCTAAGAATAATCAACAGCTCCGCTTAAAGCCACATATCAGGGCTATGAGTATGTGAGATTTGCAAGTTCTTGTGGTGCAGTTTCCAACAGAATTAACTGTCCTAGATCACTGTTGGGTAAAAGGACTTGGAGATCTCCATCACCTCACCTGAGACCAGGCGGTTTCATTGGGTAAATGCCTGCTGTTGCATCTCAGGACACTGCCACAGGACCGTGCCTGCTAGGAATCTAACTGGAATAGCTGTCAGAAAATACCATCTATTCTATGTCGTGTGCCTGAGATCATGTGGATTTAAAGACCCTTC
>PTEX01000039.1:1298841-1402380 GCA_003342815.1 Eudromia elegans | reverse complement strand
AAAAATTTGTATTGTTACTCTAAAGTACAGAAAGATCTGTAGGTGAGAGATGTAGGTGAATCACAAACCAGCTGAAGTCTGTGATGCCCTTGACTGATAGAGGTAGTTGCAGGATTTCATTCTTCTTTCAGACAGTGCCCTTCGACTTGTGCTCAGCTGTAGTTTTAAAGTTCTGTAGCTTACATTGTTATGACAAGTGGCTATTTTACTTCTTGCACTCTGTTGGACTTTGAGGGATAGATGGTCCTTAAAACAAATAAGTAACTGTTGCTCAGCAAAGTGGCAAACAGTGTAAGTGTTCTTAGTTTCATGAAGAACTCCTTGGTGGATGCCTTGAGGCACTCCTAGGTGAAATCTATGCCCTTCCCTACTCCCTTCCCTACTCCCTTCCCTACTCCCTCCCCTACTCTACTCCCTCCCCTACTCCACTCTCTACTCCACTCTCTACTCCCTCCCTTACTCCCTCCCTTACTCCCTCCCCTACTCCCTCCCCTTCCCTCCCCTCCCCTCCCCATAGTGGAATATGAAGTCTTAACTTCCTGGGCATTAGGCAGTTGAAAGGGTGGTGGAGCATACCATACCTCACCAGTTAGCTGCCTAAATCAGGTATTGAACTATCAGATTTATAGATTTACTTCATGGTGCAGTGATGGATACTTCCCGTTTCTGCGGAAGGGGCGACAAGGATGTTACCTGTTAAACAGTGCAGTGATTTGCAGGGAGAACACATTTTTCCTCACCCTTCTAGGCAGCAGTGCACCCTTAGCCCTGGGGCTCTGACTCCAGGCACATCAGATAATTTGCCAAAAAATTTTGGATAATTTTAGTGATTTCATTTCAAATGAAAGAAATCATGAGCACCACACAGCATCGTACAAGTTTTGTTTTTCATGTTGTAACTAATGCCCAGTTAAAAAGATAATTAGCTAGRTTGCATGCTTATGAATTCATTGTCCTCATTAACTTTTGTTTTAAGTGTGAATATACCTCAAAATAAATCTGATGACACTGGTGAAGGAATATTTATATTTAGCAGGTGTGTCCCATCTGCTTACATTTGCCTTGTCACATCTGTGGGCAGCCCAAGTTATTGGTGGTATGGGACTTCTCATTCTCTTCCATTGAATGGCTGGGCCTAAAGGTGGTTCTGGTGCAGTTCTCTGTACTTCTCCTGTACATGCTGTAGCAATCACTATAGATGTGTGTATTTTTATATATATATATTATTTTTTTTTAATTAAACAAGTTTTTCTTTGAATCTACAAACTCCAAAAGTTAACATCAACAATGAGATAAAATAGCAGGCAGTGAAGAAACTGAGAATCTCAAAGACTGGAGATACTGCAGAGGAAGAAAAATAAAGACACATTTGTAGGTGGGAACCGTAGTTAGCATTTGGAAGGAAGTGATTATGGGAAACCCAGAGGAATTGTTGAAATGGTGAAATGAAAGCAGGTGAGGATATGCCTTCTGGAAGGCTTCTATTAATGTTACACTGAGTAAATTCCCAGAAGAATCAGAAATCTGCATTGTAGGAGAAAGAAGGTAGAATTCTTTTCTGGAAGTAGTCTTCTTTTGGTGCATCCACTTAAAAAGTAAACAAGTTGTATTCTAGCAGCAGAGAAAAATAATTTGCAGATTTGAGCCAGAACTTTAATTTGCAGCTTGCAAGGATAAATTAGGCTTGGATTTTTTACGATAGGTAAATTTCTTCCAATCCAAGCCCAGGGTACATGCATACATATATTTTCTTTTCTGCRAGTATATGAGGTTTGAAATTGCATRTATTTCATAAATATATCTTAAAACTCTTACATTAATTAGTACCTTAAATTATTATTGAATGAAAACTAGTTAAATACTAATATTTTCAGGGGAATTCTTAGAAAAAGTTATGCCTATGCAGCCTTAAATTTTGATCTTAGTGAACCTATTTATTTTTAAGCTATGTACTAACGCCTTTTTTTTTCCCCTGCAGAATCCACAGCTCACTCAATATCATGGACAATATTGAGCTGATGAATAGCTCCATAACATTCAGGTTCTTTCACACCAGTTTATGTGTGGCCTTGCTTTGTTTAGCAAATGCTATACAAATCAATTCTGAAAGCAGCCTTTCTCATTTTCTGATGGAGTCTTTGTTACTAATCTTAGTGCTTCACACTAAATTATAAGTTATTTCTATGTGATGATGGAGGGATATTATCTTCATTTTACAGATGATGAATATAGACATAGAGAAATCAAAGTAAAATGTATCCCTTATTTTTGGAAACCTGGTGTGAAACATCTGGACCTGGTTTTYGGCGTGTGGGGCAGTAGCTCTTTCCATGCTCAGTGTCCCCTGACGTTGATTGCAATAGTGGGTGCTCTGCACTTCTGTGAGTCGACCCCAAAGCCTAAAACCAGGCAACTGGAGTATAAATACACAGATAGTAGATTTCAGGGCAAAGTATCAATTAATTGGCTTGGCTGACATCGCATAAAACCTCTTGATGGAGGCACAGCAGTGGAACTATAAAATCATGGAGATTCCGTGATTCTCTGTCTTGTTCCTTAGCTTCCAACGTCTGCCACCAGTTAGAGAGGGACCCCTTGCTGAATTCACACTGCAGTTTACACTGGGCTTTGGTTCGTGCCCASAGCAAGCTCAACCGGTGGCCTGAGTGTGTGAGGAGGGGTTTTGTGAGCAGAACAGAGTCATGCAAGTGGTGAGGAAACATTACATTAGATGAGGAAACATTTTGCCATGCAGTATTATAAGCAGCAGAGGCTCTGGGACCACAGATAGCTGCAAATTCTCAAAAAGTATGTGCCTGCTTGGGACCATACTTAATTGGCTGTTATACTGAGATGTAATCTCTAACCTATAGTTCTTTAACCCACCCCATCTCCTGCTACATGCAACTTCTCCACCTTTAATTCTAGTCTTTTCCTTCTATTTCCTGACCCAATGTCACTTCAGATTCTTTTGGTAATAGTTCTGCCTGTGAAATCCGCATTTCCAATTTCTATTTGTTGTCAAATTTGTCTTCTAACCACCTCCCTGGATTTTTGTCCTCAGTCTCCTTGTGTTTTCCCAAGATGCTCGTCCAGTGTCTGGTTCACCTACCTTTTACCAAGTCCTTCTGCTCAGCTGGTCCCATTTCTCTCCACCACAGGCTGATTCAGAATCAATTTAGTTCTCTTCTTCCTTTAAACACATTACTGCAGTCTTTCCTGTCTTTCCTATCTTTCTTTCCTGTCCAGATTCTCACTTGCCCTCCGTCTTACCTCTTTCTTCTCTCCCCTTAGCCTCAGAACTGAGTTCTCCCAGGCAAGTTTTTATCTCAGTCCTGTCCTGTCTTTCACCTTGCACGCGTCACCATCTGGTCTTTGTCCTAATTCGCAGCCAGTTTGTTGAGTTCTCTCTCTGCTTCTTGTTCTTGCAGTGGTGTAGAGTGAATATTCAAAGGAATAACTGTTCAGATSATATGCAGGTAACATGAAATTCTCGAGGTATTAATTTCTAAATATTGTTGTAGTATCCCCAAGCATGTGGGCATTGCATTTTTTGCAGACTTGCACCTGAACTTAATGTGAATAGCTTTTCTTGAGAGAAAGGTTCCTCAAACAGTGAAGTACAGAAGAACAGTGAAGTAGTATCTCTTTCTTGGCTTCATTTTTCAGAAGTTTCTGGAATTCAGGTAGCTATTTAGGACTAGCAGTCTGAGAGGTGTGCCTTGTATTGCAGAAATTCAGACCTGGGAGTAAAAATTTACTGAAGATAAGCGAAAAGAGGGCCTTAGAGTATGTTGGCAGCCTTTGATAGGCAGCGGCCTTGGAGTTAGCAATGCTGGGAGACTGATGATATTCTGTGATTGAAGGGAAGAGGCTGAAATCCCTCACACCTCCTATTTCTACATGCAGAACACGCTGCAGCCAAGAAACCTGAGAACAGAAGCACTGGAAAGGCCAGGCCTCTCTACCAGATGTAAACAGTTTATTACCTGTTAATAAGGGATTTGGCTTTTCTTCTTGACTCTCCTGAAAGCTGTCCTTCACCTTCCTTCAGTGTAATGTAGATAATCTTTTGCTGTAGAGGATGAAAGATTTTATTCCCCTCCCTGTAAAACTGCAAAAAACGTATGCATTATTTATTATTATTCTAAAGAAGATGTATGATCCTGTGGCAGAGAGTGCAAATCGTTTCCCTTAGAAAACCACACACGTGCTCGCGCGCAAGTGGGAGATCTCAAAAACAAGCTCATGTGAGTGGGGAGCCAGCGTTACGACTCCTGGCAAGTTTTGGAAACAGGATGTATTTATAGCGTATACAAAACGGTGTGTGTGCATGTGATGTTTATGTGAATCGTGTAAAGTATCCCGGGAAGTGTTCCCAAGTCCTAGAGTCTCRCAGGCAGTTTTCCATGTTGCAAACTTACGGCAGCTTTCGCCTGCCGAATTGGCATTTTCCTGTGTAAGTCTGGAAACACTTGGGCAAAAATGTTTGAGACATTTTTGTGGACTACTAAGGTGATGAAGCACTGTTTGTTTTATTTAAACAAAACCACACGTAACAACTTAGTAACGTAAGCAGGTGGCACAGGAGGTGTAAACTGGGCAATGACAGAGCCCTGAGGAAGATATTCAGATTATCATGAATCCCGTGATTTTAGAAGAGATTTAACAACATGTATAAGCTGATGATTATGGATTTCTCTTTTCCAGTCATTGCCCCCCTCCGCTCTCGGCCCATCTTTTCAGTTCAATCCTATTCTTGCCACCTCCCATATCTCACTGCTTGGTGAACAACTTGTGCACCCCGAAGGAGCAGAAAGGCTCCGCGAGCTGCGCCCGTGGGAGAGGAGCCRCCGCGCGGCCGGGATGGCGCCCGGGGACCTGCTCGGCCGCCGACCACGCTCTGGTTCCAGCAGCTCGTGGAGCGGAGCAGCGCGTGGCCAGGAGAGCGTGACAAGTACAAAACCATCCGCCAGCGCCGAGGCCGCCGCCTTGCCCTGCCTATAAAATGGCAGTAATATAAAAAGCATAAAGAAGCAGCTCCTTTTCTTATGTTTTGTAGAAATGAAGAAAAGAAAAAGCAAAGAGCTGCTTTAAAGCATCTGTGGAACAAGGCTTTCTGTTATCTGCATATCCGTTCCTCCCTCAAGTAATTTCATTTTACAGTCCCATTTTATAAAGAGTTACACGCAGTACTCCTATATTAGTTTTTTGGTTTTACGATTATTTTAATTCTGCTCAAGGTTTCATTTGCACAAACTGTCAAATTAATTTTTAGGAGGCAGACATGGATTGTTCTCATCTTCTACATTACAAGAACTTTGATGAAATGCGATAGAAGGATTTAGTTTAATTTACTTTGTTTTCTCTTTTCCTAAAGAGAGGCATAAAGGGAAGCGTAACAAAGCTTAGCCTTCTTGCCGAACATCAGTCCCAACATTGATAACATTTCAAAGTGTGTATTAGAGATGCCACGCCAAATTCCTGGAGCGAGGGATCTGTGCTGCGTTTTGCCTCTCTGCCCTAGCTGTGAGCAAACGCGCGTGCTTCGGGCTCTCACACGGCGCGCGTTTGACCCTGGGACCAGTCAAACGTGCTGCTGGGCGCGTGTGGCCAAGGAGTGCTCCTCGGCACGGGGTTGGTGTCCGCAGCGCAGGAGCCTCGCCGCGGACAGGGCCGTGCTTCCTGCGGCCCTGCCCTCTTCCCGCCAGCGCGGGAACCACCGGGCTCTGGGCTCGCTGGTTTTCTTCCTGTCTGTGTGGGGATTTAGGTTGTTTTTTGCTGTTGCTTCACATTCCTCTGGCAGAGCTTATTATTATAAGTGATGCTGGCAACTAAGAGAAATTATACAATTACGTACGGTTAATGATGAATCCAGGACAGCGTATTGAGGGAGGAGAAGGACGTCTCCAGGTCAGTGCGTGTGGCAGGAGCCGTCGCGGTGTGTCTGTGGGGACGGCCCATGCTGAACGCATGCTGGCGGCGCCGCGGGTCGCGCTGCTCAGCCTGCACCAGCCCTGCCGCGCAGGCAGGAGGGCACTGCCTGCCCATGGGCAGAAGGGCTGAGCGGGGCAGCGTCAGCCCTGGCTTTACTCCTTGAGTGCTGAGGTGGGCTCAGGACTAGCTTCGCCAAGTCAGGGACCTGGAACACTATGAGAAAACCTGGAAACCGGAATATTGCCGGCCTATCACCCTCCTGGTTTCACATCCAAGCACACAGAAGCTTTTCTTCTTGTGAAAGGTTCCTGGATATTCCTTAGAAAAATAAACTGTAATGTAAATGGAAAATTACAGGCCACCGTGGGAAGCCACTGCCCAGGCTCCATCACTGATGGGTTTTGGGACAGACATCTTATTGCCACCCGCTCGCCATGTGACACAGATGTGGGTCACAGAGCTGCTATGACCAATGAAATGCATGTCTGAAAACTGAAATGCCGCGTGGTGCTAAAGCTGCTCTGAATCCAGCTGCTCCCCTTATGCTACTCGTATAAGGTGATACCACTGTAGCAGCAGAGAAAAAACTTCACTCTCCTTTTTCTCTCCCTGTAAAAACGCCGCAGGAGCTTGGCCAGCAGCGCTGTTTTACACAGCAAGCCTCCTGGTCCACACAGACTGCACGGCCGGTCAGTCCCGGGAGCAAAACATCCCAAGAGCAATCATGAAAAACATGAGCGTGTTTTGCTGATAGTATCCAATAAATGCATGTATGGGTAGTTGGCAGAATAATTTCACTCCACCATTCCTGAGCAAACAGAGATTCAGAAGACATTTTAGAAACTTTAGTTCTTATACACAGGTTTCTGGTGACAGTACACAACAGAGGTCTGTATGAAGTTTCATATATTTGCATCAGTTAAAACCTTTAATGCATTATGCACTCTTAGATCAGCAAGCACTGCAGACCATGCTGGTTGTGATACTAGAAAAAGACAACACATAAAAACTTTGGGTTTGTAGCTGTGAGCAAATAGGATGCTTACATTGCCAGAGACTCCACTGCCGTGGCTGCGGTAGGGCACAAGGGTGGCTGGTCCGGGCGCTCCGCCCTGCAGTGGGGCTGCTCCCGCCCAGCCGTGAGGAGTGCGAACGACGTGGTTTTCAAGGCCTTCCTCCCTCCGAGGAGGCCGAAGGACGTGGTCTCCAGGGCCTTCCTCCCTCTGGGGGCAGATGGACCCTACCTCGGTGGCACTTGCTGAAAGCACTCGCCTGGGACACCGGGACGGGACCGCTGCCGCTTGTGGAGGGGATGCGCCCTCCGAAAACGTGCAGCAGGGCTGCTAGCATCTGCTCTCTTGAAATGGCCTCTTGTCGCAAGGGTGTTCTTAATCCTTTGTCCATATAAGAGTATTCTGTGACCCGAAGAGAACTTTATTGGGAAAGTGTAACCCTGAAAAAAACCTGTGAATGCAGAACTTTTCCCTCTAGAGTTTTCACGTGAAGCCCTGTGAAATCCACTGGGGCCGTGGCTGTGGACCGTAGCACAGAACCTTAGAATAGTTGGAAACAGCTTGACAGAGTTTGGTTTTGGGTACCCCACAGTGCAACAGATTTTGATCCTTCTCATTTGCTGAAGAAGCTGACCAGTTACACCATCTAGATTTAGGAAGTGTCAGATATGTCAGCAAAGAGAGCCATTATTATTTTTACTTAGCAAGAGTTTGACTTGGACTTTGCACAAGAAAGTTTGCGGTAATAAGCTTCTTGTTTGTTTGTTTGTTTTCTGCCTGTTTTTTCTTTTCTCCTTTTTTTTTTTTTTCTGTTTGAGAACTGTGTCTCCAATACTCAGAAACTTTCAGTCATGCATTAACTGCATACACCAGTATGCTGAAAATCTGCCTATCTGGAGTCTTCTACAGTCAGACACCAGTCAGGTGGGATTCCTGCAGTTCTGAGTTGAACCCCTCCCTCCCCTCTGCCTTCCCAGCCCTCTCCCAGCTGTGGCACTTCTCCGTTGGTGATATGGTGCTAAAGAAAAGGTGTTGGAGGGCGTTGCTTTTGTTTCCCTTAGCAGCCTAACCTTTCTGATGCTCTCATCTGAATTGGCAAATGAAGTGGCTGACGTGGTGCTGGTTTTCCATGGAGCTCAGCRYGATGTGTTAACCCTTCAGYTGTCCTGGAGTGCTCAATAGTCCCGTAAACAGAAAATGGCAGTCCGAGGTAAGGAAACAGCTCCCTGGGCCTCTGGGGATCAGTTAAATTCAACTTGCTGATTTTCAGCGCTGTGTTAAGCACGCTTGTTTCTGGGCCCTGAAGACTGCCTTGATRTGGAGCATAGTGACTTGTTCAGCGGCACTGGAGTCACTTAGGGACAGCTACAAGCTAACGGTGCAATAAATTCAATAAGCTTTCCGTGCTCTGCTGTTAGACCTTGGGGAGAAAGAAAGAGTGGCCTTTGCAAGGAGTGCTGTACTTAAATTTTACAAACTGGCTGCTGGGAGGCATGGTGCTCAGCCTTGAGCRGAGCGTGGGCTGCTTGTTTGACACCAAGGGCTGTTGAAACGATTCCGAGACAAACAGAACGGAAGTCAGGATTAAAGTAAGCCCGAAGGAAAGATGACAGGAAGGATATKGAGCACTGGAGAAGGAGAGCGTTTGAGGATGCGGGGAAGTTGTTGAACTATGTGATTGACTCTGTAATTAAAACATCTCCAGCCGGTTCCCCTTACAGTAGCTTCTATATGCCATGAATAATAATACATTACTTATTTCTATGTTACTGATTATTACTGATGGTTACTGCTGTGATCGTCTTTACTTGCAGATTGCACCATCACTGTTGAGGCGTTTGCTTGAGCTTCCTTGGCCCCGGGTATCCCCCTCCTCTGGCCATTCGCTGCTGCCTCTTAGAAAAGCCCTTGCAGGAGGCGGCCGTCTCACCCTGAACAATCCCCTGCTGCTGGCTCGTTAAAAATTGGTGTTTGTTCCTTGCACTCGGGGTCCCTGCTTTGTCGAACACAGTATCCTGTTGGGTTTGTTGGGTGTTGTAGTGTCTTTATGGGTAGACTTGGTGTCCCCACAATTTACCTGTTGGAATTTCTTCACCTTGTTGCTTTCTTTACTCATGAAGAGAGCCTGGGACAGCACTGTATTCTAGCTGTCTGATAATCTTGGATAGAAAAGAGGCAGACAAATGCCTGCCCTGGTCTATTTTGCACTGTATTTATCAATGASAGTTGTGCTGAAGATCTTTTCTTTCTCGTTTTCTCTCCATCGCTCTCGGCTCTTTCCCAGCCCCTGTGCAGCTGCTGTSTCTGTAAAACTCCAAACCAGACTATTTAAAGTCACATATTTTGCTCTTCATTTTTCAGCAAGGCATTTATCCTACTTGTAATTTTTAACAGAAATAGAAATAGACATAGAAGCACTTAGGATTCCATATTTCAAAGAAATTGATGTAACTCAAAGTGAGTGTATGTGTTCAACAAAATGCTTAGCCCATATGTGGACTGTTACCATAACTTCCTTGTGAAGTATAAACCTTTTCTTTAGAGAGAGACTCCTAGTGCTTCGAGGATATAATTCCCTGCAAGTGGTTTCGGGTTCTGTTGTGTGTGGGTAAAGATGAATTTCAAGAAGGCTTATGATTTTTTGCATTTTTGTCAGCACTAAAAAGTTATTGGAGAATATTAGCAGTTCTCAACTATTCTGAATTTTCATATAAAAAAATAATAAAAAGATGGAGCAGGGGTTTTTTTTTCTCCTCTTTTACAATCTCTGTGTGGTAATAACATTTTAGTCTTGTCAGAATGATACAAAAGTCAGTACGGAAGCACAGAACAACTGCTTTGGGTAAATTGCACCGAGCTTAATGACTGCAGAAAATGTGTTTTATTTGCTTTCTGTGTGTTTATTTCAGTGGATATCATTGCTTAATATTCGATAATTGATGAAAAGACTACTATCTGTGACCTTAGTTGTGTTTTGCAGTGTTACCCTTCGTCTCAAAGGAGCATTTGGTTTTGGCAATAGCATGCAGAGATTTATGAACAGCAGTGTGATTTGAAGAAAGGGGTCAGTTACCACCTTAGACTCTGAAACCTGGRATTTTTTGAAGCGTAAAATAGCGTTTTGTTTGAATGCCTTTTGGTTACACATGCCAAGTGCAACTTTGGCTCCTAATAGAGTAATAGGACAATAATAATCTTTTTCCAGTGTGGCCTCATTACTTGAATGAAATACACGTTAGTTAACACATACAGAGTAAGCATAGGATAATCACAGGCTCCATGGTGCTTCTAGTGTAGGTTGACAAGCACCTGTCTCGATTACAAAAGCAATTGTAGGAATTCAGAGGTAGAGCCAAGTATCTTAATTATTAGCATGAAAAAATATAAACTCAGGRAAGCAATTTTATTGAGGTATTAATTACTATTTGTTTTAGATTTTGCCTGTGTTTTAAACAAATTACTTSTAGCCTTCCTGATATTGTTTGAGATATTACTGGTATGAATCTAATCATAATTTTATAAATGTGCATATTTGAAAGTGGGATAATGCAAAACCTTTCTGTTATTAAATATGTGAAAGCAGCTTAATCTACCTTTATGGACGGGAGGGTGACTGGCCAATGATTTCTCGTAAGTCTCTTTGGGAAAAAACAGTTGAAACCTGCCCTGAGAGTGATTAATGAAGTGGTAGTGCTGGATCTAACGTCCTCGAAATCCAATCCCTTTGAATTACTGCTGCATTTTTGCTAAAACTATTTCTGAACAGTTTAATATGTATCTTGTTGCTACTAAATTGCTGTTCATTTAAAAGACTTAAGAGTTAGTTCATTGCCTAAAAGAGACTGTAAGTCTAATTTAAATAACGATCAACCGCTGGTTTTTTGGTTTTTTTTTTTCATTCTAGCCTGGAGTGGAAAAATAATGTTCATTTTAAGGTGCTTTAAGTTGTCTCTGTGTGCATTTAATATGCTGGTCCTAGGAATATGAATTTTCTAGCTGTGTTAGCTGCAATGTTAAATTAAGATTTTTTTCWCATCTATGTATATTAAATAACACTTTGTTTAATAGAAAATGTATTCCTGCAAGTGACTCATCAGTTAAATAGTCATCAGTTGGCTTAAATAGCACTTTTGAATGCGTGTAGATTTTTCTTAAAAGCTTTTTCTGAACATTTGAAGAATTTCAGCAGCATGTAGAACCTGATTCCTTCTTTCTTCTTCATTTTTGCRTCTCAGCATCTTGCAATTTTTGTTTTGTAGTCAAAACTCTTCTGCTTTAAGAAGGTCAGGTAGCTCGGCGTGGGGGACCGAACCTTCTCAGGGCAAGCARATCTAGGACTGAATGACTAAGGCAGTTTCTCCTTTTCAAAGGTTAAAATGTTGTGCTCGCACCGTTCTCCCAGGCCCCGTGGCAGGAGGAACTGCCTGTGTTAACCTGTAGTAAAGCCTCAGTCTTAAAACACAGCGACCATGGAGCGGTGTTTGTCTTGTTGAGCTGTTTTGAAAAGGTATTGACAAAGTTGCTCTGACAGCCTCTTTTGAGGTTCCTATTAACCTGATATACTGAATTCATCACCATGGTGTGGTGTAGTAAAACATGAATTCTATACAATTTTATGTAAGGTGATTAGTAAATTATAGACTTGYCATTTTTCGTTTAATTTTCAATAAGATGTCATGTATTTGTGAAGACTCAGATAAGCTTCTGTATAAAAACAGCTAGTTTGAAACATCTGACAGTGAATTTCAGAATCTGTTTTAATARAACTGGCACAAAGTTTTTATGTACTGTAAGTACTAAAGCAATGGGCCCAGCTGATCTGCTTCATTTGCAGGACTTCAGAATATTACATTAGGGAGTCTCAAGAATCGTGGTTTTTGTGAGTGCTCCTGAAAATATTTTGTTAGAAACCTTCTGAGCATCTGCAGATAGGTTCAATAAATGAATGCTTGGTTGGTACACATACGTATTTTTCTGATGGATCATTCTAAATGAAAGAGCTTTTCACGATTGGAGCAAAGAGATGGGCATTTGTTATACACTGTGCATAACTAGACCCATTTTTTATGGAAAAGAAAAAAAAATACCTCCCAATTTCAGAGGTGCGGGTTAGCTCTGCAGTTGGGGTGACCAGTGTTACACCCGTGTATGTGGCTGAAGACACTCCGTGGTGCGTCAGTGATGAAGAGCCGGGAATCCCAGGTAAAGGAGGGCAAAGCGGGGTCTGCGGGACTGCTGAAACAGAAGCTGTCCTCCAGTCCTGCACCACCTTATCAACAGCGTTTTTTGGGATAAAAATAGAAAATCATCTCTAGCTATTTGGCTGTTGCTGAAATAAGTGTCGGGGGATAGATGCGTTTTGTTGTTGGTTGTTTGTTTTAAATGAGGTGCAGACAGTTTTTACTCTCCTTTATAATGCTTGTGGATTGAATTTTTCATATACTTGAATTCATTATCTTTATTTCAATTCCTTTATACTTAAATTGAACTCACTTCAGCAGCCTTCCTACTCATTTACTGTCATTTTTGGAGAGGGAAAACTTGCTCTCTTGAACTACTATTTCTTGTGGAAGATAGAGGAATGGTGTTAGAGTCTTTGTCTATCGCAGGCACAACATTTTTATTACAAACATTTTCAGTTTTGCAAAGAGAATCAAGAAAAAAGCCTTTTTTTTTGTCTGAGTTCTAGTGGGAAATGTCATGTTAGTGATTTCTGTCGGACTGTTCTAACGTATTTAGACACTCTGCACTTTGCCTTGGTAATTTTGTAATATTTAAGAGAAATCAGTCAAGTTAACCCTTATTAATACTGCTATCTCACATGTACTTTACAGATGTGTTGTAATGTTAACAGTTAAGGCTTTTTATTCTGGAGCTGTTTCCTGGATTTTGAAGCAACCCCAGTAATCTGTTTCACATCTGGATTTCAGTGGGGGCTGAAGATGCATAAAGGGAGCAAAGCTAGGTTCCCTTCCAGGCTCGTGTAGCTTGTTCACGTGAGCAAAACGATGTGCTTCTCTGAAACGTGCTTCGTCTTCTGCCTTTCTTCAGTCAAAAGTATAGACATGTGAATGGGCATGTCTTGCGTGGCCGTATTGATTGTTTGATCAAACTAAGGTTTTCCGTTTTAGAGCAGCAGTTAAGACTTTGCAATCAAACAAGATGCCGTGCTCGAGGCAAACCAGAAGGTGGAGAAGATGATGGGACCCCAGTGAAACAATMATTTATTAGAAAATTCTGAAACTSGCTGAGCAGTGCAGATTTTCAAGCTGCATACACACAGAAAACACTGGGAAGCGTGTTCCCTGGGGCCAGTATTGGAGCAATTCCTTTGGTGGACAACTGACAATTTAAATTACCACCAAGGCTGCTTTGCAGGACTTCCGTGAGGCCACGAAGAAGTGTGAGCAGGAGCATGTGGGCAAGAGGGGAGCAGGCACAAGTCCTGCTTTTGAGTGGTAGAAAAGACACTGCCTGCTGACCTTCCTCTCTTCCTTCACCTCCTCGTCCTCTCTGTGACAGTTTCCTGTACCCTTTGGTAGAGGGGGAACAGAACAGCAAGACGTTCTTAAAATATTTCCACTGTTCTGTTGTAACTCAGAAGAATCTTGGTGAATCCCRGTAGATTCTGGAGGTGGGAGCCATGAGTCTACTGTGAGTCTACAGGGAAAGCTGGAGTGGGGATATTTGTTCACATGCCAAGTGAACTGAGCTGGGCTAGGTACTGCAGGTAATCTGTGTTTCGCCACATGTCCTTCCCTAGAGAGCAACTTTCTGTATTTCTTGGTGAGATAAAATAGTCTGTATAGCCTCTATTTGTGCTCATACTGCAACCTAAAACAAAAAAAAAAAGGAAAAAGAATGCTAATCTGTCTGGCTGTAACCTCAGCACAGGACTTGGTTATACATGGAGTCCCTAAAAATCTGAAAATTGTAGAAACAAACTGCAAAACCCCATGATCTGTGACTGTTCAGTGACTCGGGAAAATAAGATTAATCACRCATTGTCTTAGAAAAAAAAAAAGTTGTTCTTAAGTAATATTAATGGTCCAGAATTGTAATTAACCTGCTTCACTACCTTCCAGCTACCTGCTACCGTTCTTGCATTTTTGGTGGTCAAAAAGTGAAAATAGCAGTTTTGTGTGAAATGCTTCTTTCCGGTTTGTGTTTYCACTAACTGCCATGTCAGAGGAATTGGTTTCTCTCCAGCTCAGAATTCCAGGAGTTTTAAGGAGCTGGAAATTACCTGAAGTAGTTTTCAAGTAGTAATCTGAGGTTGAGTAGTTCTTAAGGTGTGACGCCGCGTTCTTCTTTGGGCATCATGCAAACATTTTCTTGAAGTGTGTAGCCCACATTTCTTTTTGTAAAGGAAATAACTCTTAATGTATTTTTTTAAAAGAGTCATTATTACTATAAATTACATTGCTTCTTTGCCATTAATGTGTTAATTGACTTGGTTGTGTGATTTATGAACACGTTCAGTTTAATGTGGTTGTTTCCTGCAGCTCTTCATGGTTGGATAGGGCAATTTAAGGCTGCTCTCAGTATAGTGACTGGTAAAGGACGTAATTAACAAATTGATGTCAGCATTTTCTATAGAGTTCTTTAAATTTTGCTGGGCAAACTACAAATTCCAGAGAAGCAGACAGTGTTGGAGAGCTTCTAGAAGCTAGGTAGTGCAGGACTGTTCTTTGCCCTGCTTGAAGCTTGTCAAGTCAGAAATAAAAAACAACTCAAATCAATGGATATGGTTCAATACCACAGGTATGTGCATAGGATTGTGTGTCCCAGAGAGGCTGCCTCGTGGGAGGTATCCTCTGTTTCTGCTGATGTTTTGATATTGGCCATGGGCCGCTACACTGTGTGGAAGTGTGTAGGTTTCTGCATAGATTGTCTGCATTTTTTTTCCACTTTGCCTTGGTAATTGGATTAGTAAGTTCTGTTAAGATTCAGTGTCGTGTGTCCTACCTGAGTCACTGCTAATCCCGGGTGTCGATGCTGCTATTTGAGAGCCCTCCACTCCCATTTCCTTGCAGCTGTGGAGGAGGCATATGCTGAACAGCCAGTGTGAAGGGGAGGGGAAAGCAGAGGTTGAGTATGCTGGGTTTCATGTTTCTTTAAGACAAAAAACTTAAAGTATTTGTGTAAAGTAAGCCAAGCACGTAACTGTTACATTGCTCTTAAATCTTTGTATTAGTTAATCTATAAAGAGTTGAAAGCAGCTGTTCCACATGAATGGTCGCCCACTGATGATGAATGTTTTAATTCACAGGGGAAGGCAGAGCAGTCTCGCGCAGTGGAAACATCTGTAAAAGTAACACTACAGACTTCTGTTCTTATCCTCCCTCCCCTTTGGGGTAACTCGAGAGAAATAAAAATGTTTTTCAGGGTTGTATACAAAGTGCTAAAAATATTCCTTATTTTTGTTTCTTTGCCCAGGGCATTTATGTAAGGGATGCACCTCTGAAGGACATAAAAGTGTTCAACTCTCGACGATTTGTAGCTCTTTTTAGTGTGGTGAATGCCACGAAGAGGGATGCTGGCAACTACCGCTGCATGATTCGCACTGAAGGAGGGGTTGGTGTATCCAACTACGCAGAGCTGATAGTCAAAGGTATTTCTCAATAAAAGCAGTTTTTCCATGTTCAGTGTGTGAAATAGGGACTTGCTAGTTCACTGAGGATATCACCTTCCTACTGAAGTCGGTAAGAGGCTCAATAAATAGACTCTGCTTAGGTAAATCTCAAGGGTCTGTGCAGCTGTAACAAGGGAGCGACAAAAGAAGCCTGTGCTAATTGACTGTTTTTTCCCCAAATTGCACTGTTTAGATCTTTGATTTTGAAAGTATATTCACAACATAGTTCTTTCCAAAGGTATGAATAGAATATTGTCCCTTTACCTCCCATGAGGAGATTGCATCTCAAAAATATTTTTACGTGAAATATGTTTATGTTAAAGAATTATTTGTCATAAATGAGAACATTTAAAATGCACGTGTTCCAATATATGGTGGAAGTTCCTAAAAGTGGCAGGAAACACTCAAGCATAAATGCAATGCATGTAAAAAAGTCCTTTCTTATTATGGAGAAGCTTGCTGAAACAATTTTAAGGCATTAAGTATATGTTATGCAATTATAAATTGCATTTTTATTGTGTCTTATTTTTATACTTTGGAGGACCATAATTTTATTTTTACTATTTCAGAGGAAAAGTACAGATTCTGTAGCACCTGGCAGTGCAGTGGAGCACTGCGATACATTTTATGGAGCTCCACATGGTTGTCAAACGCCTTCACTTGCTGGTCAATCTTGTACTTTACAAACACTGTAATAATTGTGTATGTTTATAAACCCATATGGGATTTGTCTGAACTTTTTCAAAGATGTGATCCTTTTCCTAAATTCCTTAGATGTTTATGATTTTGTTCAGTCAAATAGAGTAAGCGAGGTGTGGGACAACTGTTACACTTCAAAACTAGGATAGACTTTGTTCCTGAAATCAATATAGAAAGATGTGAAAACAAATCTATCACTAAAGGAGGAGATCTTTGAAGGACAGGAAAAACATGGTGTGCATAAAGAATCAAAAGAAAACATAGCTTTAAAAAAAAAAGCATAAAGAAGGTTTCTGTGGAAAAAAAAATGAGGCAAAGTAAAGACAGCAAGAGACTTTACAATGAGAAGGGCTACGGGCAGGTTAGCAGACAGAGTGTAGGCAGGGATGTTCTTTTTGAATTAAATGTGGAGGATATTTAAGAAGAAATTGAGAAACAGAATAATGGAAAGATGTGGTGATACGGTTAGAATATTGCGTGTGAGATGAGTTCAGCTTCTGGAGTTTTTGTTTTAGTTAATTAGAACCAAGCTTGGGTTGCATATTAGACCAGAGAATATCAGGTCACTACTAGAAGATGCAAGAGAGAGCCTTAACGAAGAAGGAACCGTCTTCCAGAAGCAAGAATGTTATTTTAGTTGATGTGTTTTAGAAAAACTAGATGGAACCAAGACAAGACAAGTGTGGGTAACCAATATACAAAGAGAATGTAACAGAGCAAATTATTGTATGAAACCTTAGGTGAGCTATTTGAATGGAGGAAGGGAGGAAGAAGATATGAATATTATTATAAGGAATAGTGGAAAAATTGAGGTTATATCAGCCAAGGAAAGATGGTATGAAAAGAAAAATAAAAGGGTGGCCAAAATGAAAATGTGAGGAATTCAGTAAAGAGAAAGTGAAAGGGTGGATGATGAGCCCCAGCAGGAATGATGGAGCATCTTTCAACAGGAGGAACAAAGGGAGGTGAGTGTTAGAGTAAGATGAAAAATTGACTGCCTCAGTGACAGGAAATGCAGAAAGCCAAAGAAGGTTGGTTTTTTTATTTTTTTCCAAATTATTTGATTTAAGATGTTTAAATTTGAGTGTTCATTTTGCAGAACTGCAGATGAAATTATTTAGCCTGTCATTAAAGCATTTGTGCTTACTCAGATTCCTTGAGAAAATTTGTACTAGGTGCTCTGAACAACTGGATAGCCTTGGGGTGTAATCCCATTAACTGCTTGTAGAGTGGCAGAGTGATTATGGTAATCCCCATTGCCTGGAGTGGAGCTGTTATCAGACCACCTGCAGGTCATTCCTTCCGACCTAAAAAGACCCGTTTTAAACATTGTTCTCTAAAACCTTAGATGACTCTACTGAAATAGCAGCATTAGGGGCTAATTAGTAAATATACTTTGTTATTGATGGCGTATAATTAAGAAATTGTGTTTCCTAATTTCCTTTTCTGCTATGTTGTTTTCTGCTTTCTGCTTTTCTGCTATGTTGTTTAACAGGCGTCAAAGATAATGGATTGATTTCAGCGGAGATATATCTTTCTTTAATCCATTACCATCAATAAGTCATGAAAAATGTACATTTACCCATCATGTATGCAGTGCTATGTATACTCGGGAATTACTGATGGCTATATGCTATATATAGAAATAGTAGTATAATTACTCCCCTTTCTGTGTTGGAAACAATGAATCTAATTCTCTTCCCATTTATGCTGGTGTAACTAAGCTGACTTTAGTRGAATTTCTCTTGAATTACATTCCTCGGATGACAGAAGAGTGAAACCTTGCATTTAGCAGTTTAAAAGGAGAGTTCTTCACATCTATTGTACTCCCCTTCATTCTGTTTACTAATCCCCGGCTGCAAATAAGTAAATACCATTTTGGATTTTTTTTTATATCCTTGCTTTTTAAGTAGGTGTTTGCACAGTAAAATGAGTCACAACTCTCTGCAACTAGATTTCTGCTTAATTTCTACTTAATTCCGCTTACRTTCTTATGTAAACCCTCAAGGTTTATAGCACTACTCTGAGGTGACATTCAGTGGCCCTGGAAATCAGTTACAAGACGTTTGGAAATCAGTCAAAAGGCTATTAGTGTCAGGGGCTACAAATCTGACCTGAAAATGCAAAGGAATGGGTTTAGGGGTTAAGCTTTGAGCTGTAAAATGAGAGATATGTAAGAACCTCCCAAGTGTTCTTGCTTTTGTGTTTGTTAGGGGTTTGTTTTTTCCTTTTTGTTTCTTTACCTGAGTAGGAATGATTGTAACAAGGTTTAATCTCTGTGTAGGAAAAAAAAAAAAAGCAATTAAAGAGCTGCCAGTTAATCCCATGATATCTTATTAAAGAACTGTAAACATGAATATTGTCTAGCTAATGAGCAAAAAACCTGTCACTGAACAATTAGTCTGACCCTAAACATGAAGGGAAAAAAAGAGAATTTTTTGAAAAGTGCTGTGTGCTATCTTTATGCCTTTTAGAYGATGCTGAAAGAAAGTATTGACAGCTCTAAATAAATCCTGAAGGGGAGGTTTTCAATTCACCCAAGTGTTTATTGTGAGAGGAAAGGCTGAAAAGACAAGGGCCTTGTCATTGTGTGCGTTTAAACTACACAGTCTCCTCATCTAAGCCTGTGTTGAAATGTCACTCCATCTGAYGGGAGACGTGAGATCGGACCTGTCAGATCAGCCCTTATTGGACAAAGCGGCCCCTTGGACCTAATAGGTGAGCGAATATCGAGCCAAGGGAAAACAGTGGAGTAGAATTGATTAAATGGATTTGGTGAAGCTAATTAGACTTCTGCGTCTCTGGGTTGGATTTTTCTAATAGTGGACAGATAGAGCACAGATTAGATTTAGGAGAATGGAATGAGCCTGTCTGAGCAGACATCAGATTATTGCGGAGTTGAGACTGCTTATTTGAGTTGAAAGAAGGTAAAGCTCGGTGGCAAGTGGGTTAAAGGGAGTTTCGTTAGGTTTTTAAGTAAGGACGTAGAAATGTAGCCATCTGTACTGTTGGAGACAGGAATTTCTGCCTCTTTCCAAATGGAAGATTTAACACTCTGAATAGAGCTGAGTCTGTTTTGGATCCCTAAGAAAATKAATATATTCCAGAGGGCAAAATAATTTTGAGATCAAGACACAATAAGAAAATAATAAAGACTGATATAATAAAATAATAAAGATATCTATAGCATCAGTTGTTCTCATTATTTAAATATCACAGGTAAACATATTTTCCTCTGCTCTCCAGCTAATCTTTTGTGCGAGATGCTCTTCCTCTCTGTTCCCCTCTTGTAACAGCAGAGTTGGTTAAGGGGACTTATTGCTGAACTTTCCTCGCAGTTCCTACTATCAAGGCTTRTGTCTGATTTCTCGTGCTTTTGGCAAACAGACCCAGGCTGATGTTTTCCAGAATGGGTGGCTGCCTCAGCCCGAGGGTTCCAGAGAAATTTTCAGACCAAACATTTGAGATAGCTCAGCCGTCTTGGCAAACTTTCCATAGGAAAGTGCTGAGGCCCCTGGGCTTTGCAGAAGGAACATAAGGGTTTTTTTAAGAGTTGTGTCAAGAATACTTCTGTTTTCCTATTCTTGTAAAAAATCTGCTTTCAAGGATAGGCAATTTATAAACTATAAAAAGAGAAGGAACAGTTTTCATTATGTTCCATGGACTTCTCTCAAATTCCTTGCAAAAATGTAGGTAAGGGGTAGATTCAGTGAGCAGAAGTTAAACGCGGGCCGGTCCATGCTGTGCTGGATCCAGACACCGGAGTGARAAGCTGGGAGCTTCCCAGCGCAGTGTCCTTCACCCCTCTGAGCTCCACGGGTGCACGTTAGCACCGCGAGCCGCCTCCTGCGGATACAGAGAGGAAGGAGGGCAAGGAGCGGCGTGCGCGGGAAGGTGGTTGTGGGCCTGCGAGGGGTGGGAAGGGAGAGGGGAGGTCTCTGCACGCCAGGGCTGYGCAGGCACGAGAAATGAGGAGGGGAAAAGCAAGCAGGAAGTGGGACAGAGTCGTGTATACATACCTCCGTACATGTACACTTGCATGTGTATGCATACTCTCATGCACGTCAGTGCATGAATGTGTAGGTGAGGATGGAAGCTGAGGCTGATATATTCAGTAAAYTTGTTTTGAAAAGTTATTCTGTGAATAATTTTATTATTTAAAGATCATAGTTTTTCTTTGTCRAGGGAGTATTTTTTTACCCTTTATCCAGAAATAAATGGTGCAAAGTGGCACTGAAATCCATTGTTTCCAAAGGGACTGAAATGCTTGTGTATGTTATATGAAAATGCAGAAGAAGATGAAAAAGAAATATTCTTAAAATAAAACAGTTTAATTSAATTCAAGACTATGAAATTCTTCTTGATTTAATTTAGGTTTATAATAATCATATTAGAAGTTATTAATGATGACATAGCGCTGCAGATCCTGTGATTAATTTTCTTTTTATTACTTCATCTACTCATGATACGTTGAACAGTATCACTTATCCTGGCATTCTCTTCCTAAAAGTTCCTGCTTAATTAAAAAGAAAGAAGAGCTTGCAGGAGAAATGCTGTTTCCTTCAATGTGGCATGGCCCCTATTCTCCCGGCTTATCAACTAAAAAAAAAAAAAAATGTTATTGCTGCCCTTACAAAGTGGATTTTTTCATTTTTCAAGGAAGGTGTGCTGATCTGCAAGCAGACAAAAATGTCTATTTTTCCTTTGGTTTATAACTCAGTTAAATCTCAGACACTTATATTAYCTCAGTTGGCATGTCTGTGTGATGCCTTCCCACTCCCTATTAAAATGTTAAAATTTAACTGCGAAACGTAAAAGTGCTAGGGCCYTGCAGAAAATGCTTGGGAGTTCTGTATAATTTGAAGCACAAAGCARTGTAAACAGGGAGCTGTTGATTCAGGTGTCAAGTCCCTTTTCCATAAGGGACTGTGCCCATCCCCGTGAGTCATGGAATTACAGAAGAGGTCACCTGTGCATTAAATCTGTAAAGCATTAAATGTGGATTTATGGAAGAACTCACTCTCCTTTTTTTTTTTCCAAGTTACGTTAATATCCTGTTTTAAAATCCACACTTTAAAGGGTTTTACASTACTAAGTARCTTTGTTTRCTTCTGTTTCAGGATCAGCAAGAAWGATCTCCCCTTTAAACTTTATGTCACCATCCTGAACAACCACTAGTACAGTTTTGTTTCTGTGTTTGGTTAAAATAGGTCCTTCCTTGAATATGCACAGCTATAGAGCCACATTTTCACTATTGTGACATTTACATGAAAGTGTTAATCAGAAAATATTTGTGTGGTACTTATTGGAGGCTACTCCAGTGGCTGCCTCTGTTTTTAAGGGAGAAACGAGAAGACAACTTTCAGTATTAACCTATATTTCTAGTATGAAACTGCAGTATAGGCAGCCTGTGCTGAAGTCACGCAGCTTGAATTAACCTTTTGCACTTTGGTCACAGGGGAATGAAAAATACGCCTGAAAGAATAAAAAGACAATAAAATACTGTCTGTTTCAAGTGCTCGTAATACTTGGAATGATTTGGTGTAATCGCTAACCTCTGTGACCTAAGTCCTGAGTTTGCATTTTGAATGGCACTTCAACAGCCTCTACTAACATTTGAAACTTGAAAGTAATTAGCTGTTCTTTCAGCATGGCTAAGTAAATGCCTTAGGATGCTCTATAAAAGGTCCGTTTCATGTCTTGGTCCACAGAGCAGCCTAACAATTTAAACTGAGGCTAAATCACTTTGAGTCGAGTCAGAGCTGTTTCAAGACATGCTGTCCCTGTGTGGAGCAGCAGTTTGTGTACTTCAGGAGCTATAAATTCGATAAAACTGCAGCCTTACCAAAAGATGACATCAGGTGGCCATATATTGCTGCTGACATATAGCAGCGTTAGCCCCAGTGGTTTGATAATGTACACGGTACTGTTCTTTTCTATMTGTACTAGAACCTGCCATTGTGTTTAAGATGGCTTTATGTCAACTCAAAGGAGTAATAATTAGCAGACATCTTTGGAGACTTTCCTCGTTGTTGCCAGTGGTGTCACGTTCTTCATGATGGTAGGTAGTTTTCGTGAGAGGCAAATGTATGATGCCGGTGATGCCTGTGATTTTGGGGTGTCACAGTTCAGCAGTTGCTGACAGATTTCTCAGATTTGAGCCTTTGCAAAAGTGTACAGTGATAATTAGAAACTTGGCCCTTGTCTGAGGCATAGCTGATCTGCATCTGTGGTCTTCAAGGCATTTAATGCTTTGTCARTTAAGTCTTCACCCCTTTTTTTCTTTAAATAATATCAGGAAGGCCACATACATAGGATAATCATGTGCTTGTCAAAACAAAAACTCCTCTGCTTGTCAGGAAATATTGAACAGCTAAACCCAGAGGTCCTTTCTCCCCTGTGCTTCATTTGTTCACCTCCTTTGCTTTAGCTTTGGCTTTGAAGTGCCTGAGAAAAGCAGCCAGTGTATCAGTTCAGCTTTCTGTTGGACTATGTGTGTCTCAGTGCTTTGGGAAATAGCAGAACAACAGGATAAATCTGAGTCTGCAGCTGAAGGAAGGCCAATGTTCTCCTTCCACCAAGTACTGCGTGTAGCATTAAGGAAGTGTTTCCAGTGTTTGTTGATAAGTGTGTTATGAATACTGTGTCCAAACCTGCTTTATTTCAGTGGCATGGCTTCATTCTACTTTGATATGTTTAACCAACGGGTAGGTGAGTTATAGGCTGATGTGATGCATGGAACATCAGCAGACTAATTTTATGGATAATGAGCACAGGAAGGAAAAAAAAGAATATGTGTTATTTATCTGTAAGAAAAAGATGGTCTGCAAGTTACTTCTGTAGTATAATTGAAAAGATGAAATGTCCATCTCATAATAACATGGTTTTAAAATTTTGCTCACTGTAGTGGTAATTTCTTTATATGGCAATTTCTTCTGCGTAGTCCTCCACTCTAATGCAGCATGACACTCATTGTTTATATTAATGTTTTCAGAAGCAGAAAAAAATAGCAGCAGCATAATTAAAGATTGCTACTTCTTGTACCRTGTTTTGCTTTAGAGCCACCGGTTCCCATCGCTCCCCCTCAGCTGTCCTCAGTTGGTGCCACTTACTTGTGGATCCARTTGAACGCCAATTCCATCAACGGCGACGGGCCCATTATTCAGAGGGAGGTCGAGTACCGAACGTCAGGCAGAAGCTGGTACGACACCCAGCCCGTGGACTCGACGAGCTACAAGATCGGGCACCTGGACCCTGATACCGAGTATGAAATCAGCGTCCTGCTTACGAGACCAGGTGAAGGAGGGACGGGATCTCCTGGGCCAGCTCTGAAGACACGGACAAAATGTGCCGGTGAGTACTAGCAAGCCATGAGGAAGTTGCTGACAGCCTTCTAGTATTGAGAATACCTTGTTTCGCTAACAGCTGTTAATACCTACCCTAGACTAGCAGACTGCAAAAATTAAGACCAAGGGCTGTAAGTATTGCTTCTGAGGGTACGTTAACATTTGCCAGCTGCGATGACCTTGAAAACAGCCTTTGGGGCCACAGTAGATGGYGGATCAAGTCATACCTGTTCATGCCTGAAAGTCACTGGTTAGCGCTGTGTAGCTCAACAGCTTTTGCTCTCAACTGCACCATGTTCCTCTAAAATCTCTCCATTTCGTTACAGCTCTTCTTGCCAATGTGGGTTTAGGCAGACGAGGCAGATGGGTTTGTCCTTTCTTTTTGTCGTTATTTTTTTTTATTCTGCTTTATTTTGGTTTTTTTACTTCTTCTTTTTCTCCAGTTAGACTAGAGCGTCAAGCTTGGCAGGAGTTTTACTTGTTTTTGCATATGGGTTTTTTTTTTTCCTCTGTTCAATGTCAAGCATATTAAATCTGTAGATAAAGTGGAAAGAGAGTCTCTGTAAGAGCAGAAGTATTTACTGTTGTGCCTCAATCATGAGAGGAGGTGAAGACTGCTTTCCTGAGTGACTGACAGCATGTCTGTTCATTAACTAAGATGGTTTGTTTTTATGGTGTTTTGTGCCGAGCTTGGCTCCTGTTTTGTGATGTTAAAATTAATAGTCCTGACCTCTCCCCATAAAAAGATACCAAGCAGACCTATTATACAAAAACAATCACACAGTGGTCTTCGGGAAAAGTATCGGTGATATTAATTAGAGGTTTGGTGGCTGGAAAAATAGATATATTGTGACCTGGATTTGCTCATTACTGTTTCTCCCCAATATGTCTTATCCTCTTTCCGCTGCCATGAATGTGGGGGAAGACAGGTCATTAAGTGCACCTACAGGAAATGGAGTTAACCTCTCCTGTTAACTTATTGATTCTAATATTTTAAAAGAACTAATCTATATTTTTAGTCTTTTTAAGAGTACCAAAAATGTTTACCTATTTCAGTGGAAATAATTATGTATTTCCATTACATGTGGAGGTAAGTAGCTTCTCAAAAAGCCGTCTTGTGACCAGACAGTGACAAAATGGCACTTTGAATTCGTTGGTATAATGCCAAATATATAATGAAATGTATTACAGGTGGAATTATAGCAGTATTTTTTGTAGATGCAAGCTTACATAAGTTCGGACAGTTTTTTGTTCTTTTCATGTTTTTTCGTTCCCCTAAGGAGAGAAAGAAAGTACGATTTAATGAAAATACTAAAAGGCACTACACGGTAGCTAAGTATTTAGTATTTATAAGATTTTCTTTATTAGACTAAAATAACTTCAGCTTAGTCAAATTAGGACATAAAATTCATTAGAGTTCCTTTCAGGAGGGTTTCTAGGTCACTGTGCCTCTCATAATAATATGAAAAATTATCTGTCTAGACAAGGTGCTGTATATACTTAAAACAGAATCACTCCAGGTACATGAAAATTAAACCCGTTTTTCTCATCATTTCATTGCTTGCTCATGATTAGGTAAAGCAAGTTCAGAGACTGTCTATGAGAGCCTCTCTGAGCTAAGCATTTAGAAGGAGAAATTCAGAAATTTAATTTTATTTGAGACTGTCATATGTTTTCTAGGCATGTCAGTGGTAGATACTGTTGAGTATCAAAGCATGCATTCAGCCCCATAAAACACAGTGCRTTGGAAATATTTTATTGCCTAGTAAACTCTTGTAATATATCTGCGTTATTTGTGTTTTCATTAAGCTAAACAGTAACCCTCTTAAATTAAATGCAGAAAGTAATGGCTGACTGAAAAATTTAAATTGAATGACGATATTAAATCTGTCTCCACAAATTGACTTTTTTATAGCAGAAGATCCTGCTTTGAAGGTGTAGTGGTTATTGGTTAACTGCTAGCAAGTGGCATGCTAATAACTGGCCTGAGGGGTTAAAAGGAGATGCTGATAAACTAATGACAATATAATTAAGTTGGGTAGGAGGAAAGTAATGCTGGTCTCCAAAGCATACCATAGAATTAATAAAACAGGAGTCTTTAAGAGAAGAGTCATTGCACCTTTTTAATTACTGTGATAATTGTATGTGGCTTGCCTGTTCCCGTGGGGCCTAGTGAACCAATTTGGGACTTGGAGCAGTATGCTAGATAATCTTAATAGTTCTCCAAAGCATCTGAAATATGTTTTCATTTTAATAAAATGAGATTTCCCAGGCTTGTAATAGACAAGTGCGATCTGTAACTTCAGTAAATAAAGCCAACTATAATTAGAATGCAAAGGAAATGAGGAAAAAAATCTCTCCAGCCCTGGCTGCGTTGCGCTCGGTGGAGCAGTTGTTACCTCCTTTTTGAAGTGCTTCGCTTTCCTCTGACGAAATGTGATACGGAAATGTAAGCGCTCTTGCAGTGTAAGGCTCAGGAATGACGTTCAGATCTGTACTCGTTATACCCCAGAATGGGGAGCTGGCGTGTGAAAAGCTGAGAGGGTTGACAGCTGACTTGGAGGAAGGCTTTCCTAGGGCCGAGGTCTGGAACCAGGGCTGCCTCGGTGGTTTGAATCCGTGTAATCTCTTACTGGGTTCACTTCCACCTCCCCTTGCAACTGGCTCATATGGTGATAGGAACCTGGAAGACTGCTGCTATTTAAGAAGAAGAATGGAGGCAGGAGATGCATGAAAGAACATTTCCATAATACTGTTTTATGTGTCAAATTACTGTGATGGACATTCCTGTTTGCTTATTAAGTGAGAATTTCAAAATGATGGCCAACAATTACAATTATTTAAGGGCAGTACCTCAGGATGCTTCACAGCTCAGACGCTGTTATCTGAGAAATACAAATGTTAACTCGGAGTTGGGCTTGCAGTGCCCTGAAGTATCTGCAAAAATAATCTGTGTCACTTTAACCAGTTATTTTCCAGGCAGAGAGTTCACAAATGTCCAGTACAAAAAAGGAATAGGAGTGTTTTACATATTTTGCTCTCTGCTGCTGTCTCTTCTGCCCCATCACCTCAGTTTATCAGGAAGAAAGCTGTTACCACCGTACAAYGTAGCTCTAAAACCACTGCAGCAGGTTGGTTGTAAACTCCCTGTTACTCCTGGAAAACTTGTCACAATGTGGAAGAAGAGCAGAGGAACTCTCTCCAATACCCAGTCCCAAAGATTASTCTTTTTGCTCACTCTTTTAGCTACACCTGGGTAATTTTTTCAAGAWGTCAAAATTACTTCCCTGCTTTCTGTGCGTCCTCTTGGCTTTGCGAAGCCRTCATGGATCTGTTCAGCTAAGACCTTGTCTCCTGATGCCAAATACTGAAAAGGGTTGGAATACAGATGTGGAAAAGGCTCCTTTTGTTTGGGAATGTTACCCAGGTTGTTTGTTTTCTCCTTTTCACTATTAACAGGGCTCTTRAGCATATAAGATCTGTAGCCAGGTCACAAACTGCAGGCAAATCCAGTGTTCACAAAGACAACATACATTCACTTGGTTGAAAGTTACAGCCTGACACAAAGGCAAAGGTAAAACTCTCTCCTGATTCAGAAATTCCCTACAATTTATTCAGTACTTGCAGACTTGAACAGCATCAGGTCAAACACAACRGGGTCTTTAGGCAGGTGATCCTGGGTAGCAGCTCCCTGGAGCCCTGCATGCAACAGCAGCATGCTCTCACTCACAAAAATATGCCAGCTAATACTGCACSCCACGGGAGTATGTCCCTTCTTCTTGTATTGTTAACTCTATAATTGTGTCTCGGTCAGTGTTCACGTTCTGTTCTGTGTTGGATCTCAGGGGTACTTGTTGTTCATCTCCATGCCCTGGCCCATCCTGTATTCCATTTGGGGAAGGCAAGTTCTTTCCTGAAGAAGAGGTTCTCCAGCCTGGAATGGGCCAGAGAATGGGCTTTCTGCAGCCTTGCTGGCTTTTGAATCTTTGGTTGTTTTGTCTCAAGAAAAGAASACGGATCTTTGTGTCACTGGGGATTAAACTCTTCCTTCTTATTGTTATACCTGTGGGGATTGCTGGTGAAAAGTTTCCCTTTTTCCTCTCATGTAATAAAGTCTTAACAACACTTAGTTTTGTGGCTGTGAGAAAAAATGAACTCGAGCTGTGCTGTMGATACGTTTTTACAGCTCTTCCCCACAGCGTAGCACTGCTCTGGAAGCTGGAGCCCAGGTTATACAGCTGTATATATGTTGTGTGAGAGCTTGCAGGCTTTGCACCACGTTGCCCTCCATGGCAAAGTTCAGTGGTGTGGCTAAAGTCACCCTTGTTAAACTGAAGCTGTAGTAAATGTTAGCAGGAAACGAACTGCAGGAACTCTGCACTGAACTGCTTGCWCTGAACTCCCATTTCATGCACCCTTTTATTGTGGAAGCAGTTTACAGTTTAAATAGGAATTTGAAATAAAGTRTAGCTACTGTATTATCTATTTGCCACATGACTTTATGATCTACAAACCATTCCCACTTAAGATCCACTGCCTTAGAAGAGTAAAGTGCRGCATTGAATTTTGTGCAGTGGAGCAGATGAATAGCAGCTTCTAGATGTGCAGAAGATGAGCTGATAAATTTTAAGAGACCTTCAAGAAAATGGTGTCTAGTGGGATGTATGTCTGTGTCACTGTGCCAGTTATCRCTTTCGTTGGAGTAGACGTACAAAGTCAGGCTTCCTTTTGGAAAGGATGCTACCAAAACACAGATAGTGCCCAGCTGTGCCTACCATATGAATTCCTCCTTGGCAGCCATAGGTCAGAAAGAGAGGAAGAACTCCAAATTCTAAAAGAAAATATCCTTCAATTCAGCACTCTTTCTGTTTGACTGCAGTGGATTCAGGGAAAAGCAGCTGCCAGCAGCGCAGCAATTAAATTCTCCTGGCCTGGGAGGTGTATCTGAGCTTACAAACTGGGATATGTGCTCACAAACAGGAAATACATACACGGTGTGTCTGTCGTTCCCCAAGGCTGTTTGAGCACGGAGGTTCAGCATGATGGAGAGACCGTGTGTCATAGTTAAAGGCTCCTGCTCTGCAGCATCCTAACCACATAAATGGTTGCCAGTATGTGGGAACCACAAATGTTTTGATTCCTTTTGGAAAACAAAGCAAACCAAAATAAAGCAATATAAAAAGCCCCTAATGGGGTATCTGCTCTTGCATGCCAAGTGTGCCTTTCCCTCGCTGGGGAGTTCTCGGGTTCACTGTTCAGTGAACCCTCCGACTGTGCACACAAGCACATGTTGTAGCATCAGGCACTAAACCAGCTGGTGTCGTGTAGTAATTACTGATCCCTGCAGTTCTCTATCCTTACCAGTCTCCAAATATATATTTTTGGTTCTGTTGCAACCAAAATTAATGTCTAGTGTAACCAGAAATAATGTGCAATAGGATGCAATTTTCTTAGTGGAGGGACAGAACTTTTTTCTGCTCCATCGCCTACAGGGCAGCTGTATTTACAGGAAGAGGGCAGGAAAATCCCTGCGTGCTTGGTCCTCTCTTTCAGGCACATATAGTTAGCACATGCATGTATGCTTATGAAATGTCGACAAACTGATGACTGTTAGGACATGGAGTTTGAAACCTGGTATTTAGATCAGTGTGTTTCAAGGAGCTAATCATTACAATGTGGAAAAGCACTTAGATTTCTTTTGTGACAATTATATCTGCTTTAGGAGGGATGGAAACTGCAAGTTTGTAAAAAGAAGTGTTGGGTAAGACTGTCTTTCGTCATGTGAAAAGCGGTCATATAAGATGAGGCTTGGTTCTTCACTTTATTAAATTCCCATTTCAAAACATTTGCGAAGGAAGAAATTAACCTGCTCTTTGAGACAAATGAACCTTCGCCATCTGAGAGGAAACCTGCGGGGCAAAATTATTAATTTCTCATCTGCCAAGTAGAGSGAATGTGCAGAAACATAATGACCCTTGAGAAAAAAAGTAGATAATATAATTTCTCCTATGACACAGCTCCATCTCCAAATTTGTTGCAGTCTTTCATTAATTATAGGGGATAAGCTCAGAAAAACACTCTCAAAGATTAATTCGTCCAGCTTTGATTCAGGAAGGATTTCTGAATATTGAGTAAAAGAAACCACAGGTTGGCAGTGTACTGGCTTAAGGAAAGGTCTGTATGTAAGCACCTTTAGTAGAAGGGGAAAAATAGGTACATTTGTCAAAATATGTTGATATGACATTCCTTAATTTTATTCAGTTCTAACAAATTGAACATGAATGGGGCTTTGGACCCCTCTTTTAAAAATATATTGTTAGTACAAGTTACTACAGATTTAAATAAGTGGATAGTATTCAGAACTGATCAGAAACTTGGAATAGGGATCGATTTGGGTCTGGAAGGCTTCGCTGTGGAGTTCTGCGAGGGCCTTGAGCTTTCACCTAGCATCTATCTGCTGAGCACTTTTTCCCCTCCTCTGAGGGAAATTTTCCCATCGTTTCACATCCTAGTCACGAGACTAGGAAGAGACGCCAAACTGTATTCCAGCTACAAACTTTATTTCTTTGTATTAATAATTTCAATATATAATTATATTAAAATATAGTAAAAATAAAAAAATATAATAATAATGCTTTTCTTTGGCAAAAATATTTGCAAAGGAGAAAGAAAAAGATGACTTTACYTCTTAGTGGAGAAGGTCTCATGCAGAACCAGAACAAATTGTCACTAAAATTGTATATGTTTGAAGTGACCTGAGTATRTTTACTTCTTCAATTTATACACACACAAAAATGTAAAAATATATGTAGGGCTAAGAGTGTGTACGAATGTGTGTATCTGCATATATGTAATGCATGTATGAATGAAAGCATATCCCTGATAAGTAAGGAGGATTTAGGCATTGATACCTATAAAATTACGAAAGTATTTGCAATATAACAGTGCTAACTACTACTAATTAGCAGTGCAAASTAGCAGTACAAACTTTAGAAGTGCTACATGAATTCCCCAAACTCGTGTCTTTTATGTATGCTCTGCTTGCAAAGAAAATCTTTATTAATCCRGAGTTTTGGGAGGCAGATGTACCATAACCTTTAAAGGAATCCTGTTGACTTGCTGCGTGACGCTAAGATTGCTTTAGTGGATCCAGCACCCAGCAAAACAAGGTATTTCGTCCAACAGTAGCAGCGAAAGAGAGTGGCCTCCTGCTAGGCTCACTGTTCATGGGATTGTACTAAAGAGAARGGCACTCTCATTTTAAATGCTGTTAGCAGTCAAGTGGCTATAKAGAGAAGCAAACATAGGGTTTATTGGGAAAGAAGTTCAAATAGCCAGGCATTATGAATATCTTAGGGTGTTTACTTACTAAGCTTCATTGAGTTTTACTATAGAGCATTTGCCTCTTTTTGCTATATTTATCATCAAGAACAAGTTTCATTAAAAAAAGGAGTGGACTTCTGAGCCATCTGTATAGCAGCAAATAAGTTATCCCATAGGCAATGGAAGTCTAATTTCCAAAGGATCTGTCCTCTGATACTCCTCACTTTATGACAGCAGTCTCTTTCTCTTGGTCTCCACCTACCTGAAAATCAAGTCTGGCAGATCTATGTGAAATTTGGTTAAACCTGAAACAAGCTCTTTGGTAGAAAATTCACCAGCGATTTTAAAGGATATTAAAAGGTGCAGATGGAAGAACAGACAGGTGTCCTATTCTTTTCATTTTGCAGCACTCCTCCTTTCTGCTTGGGGTATCAGGCCGTGTGYTCTCTTGTCTCGCAGCTTTGGTCAGTTGTAAAAACACTGCACRACTCTGCGGAACATCTGTTACGCATGAAGCATCCAGAAACTGTATGGAAGCATTGAGCAATTTAAGCTGAGAACCCTTTAATTTCCTCTTTAGATAAAAAAGGGATATAAAAAAAGTAAATCCCCAAGTTTGCAGACTGAGTGGTGAGCTAGTTCTACCTGGCTTCAAAGCAAAGCAAACAGGGACAGCCTCAGGTGCTCTGCTTTGCGGTGCTGCCTGTTTTGCAAAGGCAGATGGCTGTACACCGAGTTCAGCCTAAGCTACAGAAAGCCCATTTTAGGACTATCTGGGAATCTGTGTCTTTTGCCTCTTGTCATAAACTGTAATTGCAACTTTAGGCTTCGYACTAGAGATCTGAAATCAGGGAAGAACCTGATGAAGAAAGATCCTGACGCCAGAGGAAAAACTCTTTCTCATCTGGCTGCTGGCCTAAAACACTAACGGGTCAAATGCTCTAAGTGCRTGGTTCTGTCCTAGAGGCTAATGATCTCTTTCAGCCAGCAAATGTGCCTCTCATTTCTGTGTAAAATTACAGGAAAAAAAAAAAGAAAAGAAACTGAGACAGTTCAAAGCATGCTAGACATCCATTTTTGTAACTGTTCTCCGCCAGCTTTGAAAGAGTATTTCAGTTTGGAAATGCATTTAATTATTGCTGACCCCTTTCGTTAGGCATGGAGGAATATCCCTTTGGAAATGATGGCTCTTCCAGGCTCTTCTGCAGGCAACRTAAACTCAATGGAGGGAAGTTGTTCTCTTTTCTCTTCCACTGTTGCATACTGGAGAAATGAGTCRAGCCCAATGCAATTAAACCACTTGTCTTAGCAGTTTTGAGCAAGCAAGAGGTTGCATAAGTGAAAGGATATAGGAAATAAAATTAGGAAATACAGCGTGTAGTACTAAAATGAAGTAATATATTCAAAGAGTAAAAAGCAGATTTAAATAAGACTGCCAATAAAGTTATGATTTAGGAATCCTGCATTCCAGTACTCGTATACTTTCATCCATTGCATGATCTTTTCTAGAGAGAGAAATATAAGAAGTCTCATACAAAATACTTGTAACCACTATATTTGCAAGTGTTTTGGTCCAGAAATTTTGCTGTTGCAAATTATATCTTCTGGTATTGTATGTATGGGAAAATGCACATAAAGCRAAAAGGCTCTAAAAAGTATTGGATCTTAGCACCCAGAAGTGTCTTTTAATTTATAAAATTTCACATACTTTGGAAGCAGAAATCAAACTACCTGTCAATTGCCCTTTGYTTTGACTGTTTTCACAGATGCTTTGTTTGCAATTAGTTGCAAAAAAAAAAAAAAAGCCAAAATCTATTCAATAATTTACTTAATTACTGTTGTCTRATGTTGAGTTTAAGAGGATGACCCAATGTATAACTGGCATGTTTGGCCAAGTAAATCATAAAAAATAACTTTTAATGACCTGAACATAATTACAGATGACTTTGGAATGACAACTGGCAAAAATTGTACTATAATTAAATTTCCATTATAAAAGTTTCATTTCTTTTCTGACATGTAAAACTGGATTGTGAAGAGTATTCATTTATATAAAAGGAAGAATTAGAGAGCTATAATTTATAATTCAGGATAATCAATGAAAGCATTTCTTTTGTCAAAGAACCTTTCACTACCAAATAGCATTGCACTGTTAGTTGTTTAAAAAGAAACTGCAAATTCTTTCATTATTTATTTGACTTTCTTGTAAAAGTAGATGAAAAATTCTGCGTGTTGAATCATGTATATAAGTAATTCGACATAATATAATGCAAATAGGACTTCCCCATCTTTATTTCTTTCTGAACATTAACTTTGTCTAATGCAAAGACTGTTCATGGAGAAGTAGGGTCTCTATACTGGTATCCTGTCAAGGTTCGGGTGTATTTTATGTCTTCTCTTGAACAGAGTACTTTCTAATACAGGAAGTGATGATACCTTTTGATTTTCAAGTTTTCCAATTGTTAGCTGAGATGGGCCTTCCACTGTCAAGTCCTGGAACTTCATAATTGTCGTGCATTTCCTGTAAAGGGATCACAGAATTACAGAAAATGCAGCTARATATTTTAAATGATTGAAGAGGCAGGTGAATATTGAATAAGTGATGAGCAACCAGTGAATACAGAGCGTGTTTTCATCTGGCTCTTTTGTGTTGCTAGCTATAAGGGGTTGTGTGCTCTTTTCTGGTTTGTATGTGGGGAATAGAACGTGAAAAAGCAGGACACACAAATTAAGACTTGTAATCATCAAGAAACATGCAAAAAAAAAGAAATTATATAATACTAATGCATTGGTGTAATGCAATTCTACAACCAGCGGGCCTAGAACAGTATGGAGAACGTTGAATCGAAAATCTGTTCTTTGGTGGGATGAWGCTGCAGTGATGGGGCTGTTACTGTGTAGGAGGTGCTGAACTGGCCTTGCTAGTTATACCTCRTGAGCTGGCAAGGCATTCTGCAGGATCTCCTTAGATCAGAGGCCGTGTCACAGATAAGTAATAGCCATTTTGTGGGGCCTGAAGCAGAGAGAGTGAAAATGCGACGAGGTTGCCCTCTTCATTCCTGCACAGCCATTCAAAGGGAGCTCCAGCAAAGACTGTCACCGAAGGGACATTACTGGTTTCTCAGGGCCAGCTGCGGAGCTCCGTTTTGGTCCCGTGTAAGTGGCAGGTGGGAACAGCCGGGGCACTTTTGGGATCACTGAATCCGCTCACATGCCCGCGTCAGGGCACCCCTTACTTCAACTTGCTTGTTTAAGCTCCGTGTGTAAAGAAGTGTTTAGTGGGGTTTTCTGCTAGTCTTGTTAATTATCTCACAAACCTACCCATCGTCCACAACCCCCCCTAATGGCACCTTCTGCTTATTAAATAAGTAAAAAATGTTCCTGACATTATTCTCAAAATGAGATTCTCACATACCTAGGAAACTCAGTGCTAAATAAAAATGTCTTTGGCCTTACATGGTAATCTGTAACAATTCAACTATTTCTTCTCCTTTAGCCCCACAGAATAGTTTTGTGTGATTATTCCAAAGCTAATTTGTTTTATTCTGTATTGCAGTGACATAATCTCTGCTAAGCAGTTTGTGTGTATGTATAGTTTGCACCAAGAACATAAAACAACCCACTTGTTCTTTTTCCTATAACGATAGTTTTCGAAAACTGTCTCCTAAAATTCAAGATGATTATTTACTTCTGTATGTGTTACCATTTTACTGTTAGTCTTTTGACTTACAAACCACCGCCTATGAAAGCGGGCGACACGAGTATCTTTACATATATCTTTACATTCATCATAGAGGTCCTGTGGTACTGCATTGCTCCTAGTGCCATGCGCTTAGCTGCTTCCTCTACATTTCTGCTGGTTTTGGAGGCTGGCTTGTATATTCAGCTCTTTTAGCTCAGACTGCAGGCTGTAAGCTTTACAAGCTTATTTATGCCTTGGTGGTTACGGCTGTGCTGGTTGCGAATAGAAAACATCTTAAGATTTTACTCTGCCCTTGGAGCTTTAGAGCTATCCAGTCGCCTGGTGAGTGTGACGGGAGGTTTCTGTTCAGATATGAAGTCTGGAGCTGTTCTCTTTTATGGGTAGGCCCCAAGGGGCATGGCCTGGGATGGCTTGCCCCATCCCCTCTAATGTTTCTAGCCTAATACCCGGTTGATCTGACAAGGTGACGCAGCAGGGCAGCGCTCATGTGGGGGTGCCTCTAATACAGCCTCAGAACTGGCTGGAGCAAAACTTTGTGAAGTTCCTGAGTCGTGTGGAAGTGGTGACGTATTCATTTCTCAACTTTGCAGTTTCGTAAATCTGCGTTTATTTTTATGAACGTGGTAAAAGGATTTCTTCTTTTGAATTTTCTGTCCACGATTTTTTATAGCTCAGAAGGGATGATGGGGCAATTAAATGAATGCTAAAAACGTTTCAGATTGGATAGGATTGTCTTAACCTCAATCTCAGAAGAAAAAGCTGAAGTGTTTGCTGTTTCCCAGCTTGAGGAAAGAGTCATTTTGATATAAATAGTTAATATTTGGCAGAGTTATGTAAACAGTCGACAAGGCAGACTGCTAAAGAAAGTTTTATGAAAGCTTATCTCTGTGCAATATGCATGGGTGGCTATAGGCCCGTCCTTGCTTGTGCTAATTCCCATGCAAAAGGTCAGTGTGAAGCTTACAAAACTAATTCTCACAGGTATTATTTGCTTTGCTTTGATGATGCCAAGCAAAAATTAACTACATATCATCTATCAGTTAAAATATCAGTGCAAATCTTTGATTCTATTTGGTATTCAGTGTGAAAGAATATAAATTACACAGATACTCTCTTTAAAGAGAGTTAAAGAGTGATGGCACTTGCCTTGGACAGTATCAGATTTGCCACGAGTTCAGATCAGCTCCATTTGAACACTTATGTGCTGCTAAAAAGTGGTCAAAGTAAACAGTATGCATTAAAAGCACGGGGTGTGAAGACATGAAGAAAAATCATTTTTGCCTTTTTTTTTTCCTCACAGCCTTCTCCTGGCTCTTCACGTAGAGCAGCGGAAAGGGGAAAAAGCCTCTTGTGGTGTGTGGGAAAGGGGGTGGATTTCAGAGCACGGTCTCCTCCGGAGAGAGTCTGCTCGGGTTAGGTAGCATCTCTCTGGATGGGGATCAGGAGACCCTGGAGCTTTTGCTCTGGCACATGTTAAAGTTTTGCCTTGGCTGCTGCTTGCTAACTCATTCCAACTTGGGCCTGCATTTTTGCTGATTTCTTGCATTTTCTTTTGCTCATATCCTTGGAGAAAATCTCTTTCCTACGTCTCGTTAACTTTCCCAGTGTAGTCATCATGTTTGATGCTGGCTTTGGGCAGCTTTTCTTGTCTAAGCTGTATTGCACAATAGGTTATGTAGGCGTAGTCCTGGAAAGCACAGTTGATTAATTCAAACAACATCTGATTTTTTTTTTAACTAATAATAATGTATTGCCGAAAAATAAATTCTGAGGCAAGTCTGCGACGTTTATTGGAAGTAATTAGACAAGCAAAGAGGAAATGTTTGTTTTCAAGGTACTAATAAATAATCTGATTACACTGTATAATTGTACCAGCATCATGCTGTTCTTTCAAGTAATTTCATTTTGGAGAAAGTAAATAAACCAGTAAGACTAGCCTAATTTTGGCTTATACAATCAAACTTAAATGGAAGGATTTTGCTGATATTCTTGCAGTAAACTTCCCACTGACTTCTCTTCAGAATTGTTATGCTTAGTGTGAGCAAGTGCTGTGGTCCCTTAAGAGAGCTTAGTCCACATGAAAACAGTGGGTTTTACTCCCATAAGCTTATTTTCTAAGATACAGCAGAACTATGTGAGAATTTCCTTCAGATTACACACGTGCTACTGGAAGCCGTGCTTGTGCTGCTCGGTGATCATCCTCAGCGTTTCTGCTCTCATCCACATGGCAGGGCAGGCTTCGCAAGAGGCAGATTCAATGCAGGATCCAAACCAAGTGTTCCTGTTCCGTAAGTAAGCTCTACTCTTGCCCCTCACGTTAGACTGCTCCTAGGGAGACCGGCCTCCGCGGTCTTTGTACGTACTCGCAAGCCACTTCAGTGCCAAAAGTAAAATACTGTGGTATAAAGATACGATAAAGATTTCTGCTGCTGTAAATTGTGTAAAGACGAGCCCAAGCTATTGGCGTATCAGTCCTAGGCTTTTTTTGGTCAGATTTAGAAAACAGTTTCACTTATATTCCTGAAAGGATATGTAATGCATATGCAATGCCCTCCCCYCCCCAATTATTTTAAACAATCAAATGTTTTCAGTATAGGGTTTCTGTACCTAAYAGAGCTAAACCGTGCTAGCCAAAAGCCATTGCAGCCTGCCACTGCTAGCCAAAATAGGTTAGAAATTTCATTTTATATACTAAGATGAATTCCTGCTTTACGTTCTCATGATGTTTTGGCATCTGATAATTGTACATAGACAAAGGTTGGAAACACAAAGTTATGATTTTGGCCGTGTACCCTCCAAATGAGATGAGAAAGACAGCAGAAGGCTTTTTAGCAGGCTGTAGGGGCCTGAAAAAAAAAAAATCTAGGAATGCCAGACCTCCACCTTCCTYGCTAAAGTATGTACTAAGTTTGCTAGATCCAAATCTGAGAAGCTTTTTTTTTTTTAATATGCTGCTAATGTTTACTGAGTTATTCCTAGAAGATCCTTCTGTGCTGCCTCTTTCTACATGTCCTGTCTTTTTGTGACTGCCTATTTTGTCGCCTGGTGCACGTGTAGATTCTGGTTCAGGGAATTACTTTTCAAACATCTCTATTCCCTTAGAACCAACTTTRCACCTAAATTGTAATTCTTACTTTTGTAGAACTATGAAGGGTTTTTTTGTGTTTTTAAAGCTTTGAGTTTTCACAGGATAGCATAGCTTTGGTTTAGCAATGACCACAAAAYTTCCCAGCCCTCACATACTGGAATACTGGTTGAGGTTTTATGGAATATTCAGTGGGCACCTCCATTTCTCCTTAGTCCTACTTGTGAAACGTCAATGAAGCTGTAGCCACCTGACTCTTGTTCAGTTATGGTCTGTTGTCCTTGGCTGACCAAAGTCTGCTGAAGTTTCCAAAGGGAAAGTTCACAAATAGAGGAGGAGAAGCTCCTGCTCTTCTGTCCTGCAYAGGAAGTGCAGTTAGTGTAGGCCCTCCTCAGGTGCTTCCAGCAGAATTGCCCTGTAACATGGACCAGAGGGACATCCCAAAGGGAAGGCAGTCAAAGGAATCAAAGAAATGCGAGTGTCCCGCATCATCCAGTTAATCTCCCTGGTAAATTAAAAAGCATCTTCAGAATTGAATTTTATCCAAGAGACTCTTTGATACTTTTTTTCAAACCAGGGAGCAGGTTTTTAACCTGTGGTTTCAGCATTGAAGGACCATCTGCAGTTGATGTGTATGTGCCATTTGGCTTCTCTGTAATCCCAGGATTTGTAAAGCATTTCTGAAACTTGTGGTGATGACCTTTTTTCTTTAGCTGGATGACACTTTCATCGAGGCATCACCCAAGAGCAAAGTCATTTAGAATATAACCAGAGTGAATTGTGAACTCAGCACACATTGATTTGCAATAAATCTGGACAAAAGCAATCTCATCTATAGCAGGGCATAGACTCCTTCAGGGATTCAGATAAACACCAAAAGATACAGGGCTGTGCTCTCAGAAATTAGATTTAGAAAAATGAAAGCTCTGTTTTCACACAGATTTTGAGAGCTGTGTTGGGTTTTGGATTATTCAGAGTTAGACTTTTTTCCTCACAGAGATGCTGTGACGTGGCCTGCATTGAACTCGCACCTGCTGAAACTGTGCAGACTTCCCTATGGAAATGTTCCTGGGTGCAAAGGAGTAGCTGAGCTTCAGTTAATGATGTTCTAGTTAACCAAAACCCTGTGTGACACTGTRTGCAATGAAGGTCCATTGGCAGTCCGGAGCATTCTGCCGTTCAGAGCACTCTCCCAAAGCTTCACGGTTTGGAAGTWAGCCAGAAGAAGTCACAGCCTCGGCATCCTGCAACTTAAGAGTGTTAAAGGAGTGAGAAGGGTCTCCAGAAATGACAGATCTTTTAGGAAACAGTTTTCGGTCTAAGTTTCACCTGATACTTTTGCAGAAAAATAGCAAGGGGAGGAGTGGCTTCCTACAGGACTGCATCCGGACTCCAGGCACTGTGTCTGCTTTCCTGTAATTTTCCACCAATTCCACAGCTTTTCTAGAAATGCAGAGCTAAACGTTTTCATACAGATAACCAAATGTCCAGAGCAGATTTTAGCCATTTGTTTCATTAGAAGCAAGCATTGGAAAGGATCCATTTTTAAAMCATTTATTTCATTAGAAGGAAACAAGCCAAGATATTTAGTTGAGGCCTTTAATTTTCCCAAACCACTTTCATTCAGTCTTAYGAGCTGGTTTTGAAAGTCAAATTTTGAGAGAGTTCAGATACTGAAAGTTATTTTTGATGCCTAGTCTTTTAAGAAGCAAATGTGAAAAAATTATTTCTAAAAGGGGATGATAAAAGAGATTTWCAGCCTATATAAATCCTCTTACCATGCAAATAGATAGTGAAATTTCTCTTACATCATGGATTGAAATTTTTTTTGGAAATTTGGAAGTGATCCCTTATCCTTTCATGGAAAAAATTGGCAAATTAATATGGCAACTTTTTATAGCACAAGATTATGCTGAAATAAGTAGCTAGATCACCATCAGGTGAGAACAGCACTGGTGAATACTAAATGTCATGAATTACAGCATAAATGGTGACTTGTCTAGAGATCTGCTGGCAAGATACAATTACAGAGAATGTAGCTATTGCTTGGAAAGCCATTACTAGCTAAAGAACAACAAAAAAAAAAGGCAAAAAGAAAGAAATACGTTCCACCGCTTTAACAGTCTGTAAGTCAAAATATTTTGTGTCAGAGAATCAACGCTCCGTTACAGATGTTACGTTTGTACAAACAGCAAACAAGCCTGGGAAGAGGAGAGTGGTTGAAAAGGCGYGCTGGCTTTCCCTGCGAGCTCACTGTGATCACGGCAGAGCTTGGCATGTGAGCCCCAGCTACGAAAACATCTAAGATGTGTCGTCCAAATTCATCTTAACCGCAAGAATTTTTTCCACAGCTTGGACTGATATTGCTGAATTGGTAACGAACTTTGCTGAAGTTCATTTGTTAAGACTGAAAGAACAGATGATTAAATTCAGCTGTTAGGTATTTTTCTCCTGACGGCTAGTCCGTGGTTTGTTGAGCTGCAAATGTTTCTCTCCTCATAAAAGAAACAATTCCTTGACTTTAGTGATACCTGTAGTTAAGTGTGGTTCCAAAACACATAGCACTAATGATGGAGAAACTAATTACAGGGTGTTAAATTCACCTTAATAATTTGTATAAAGCGTCGGTGACTAGACTATATATCTTATTTTTCATGTTTTTGTTTGATGTTTTCTAATACCATTGTCAGTAAATGATTTTCTTTTAACCGTTAGGTCTCTGAGGAYTTCGTGTTGTGTGGTCCTTTCCTAGCGTTTCTGTTGCTGTGTGTGATGAGTGCTGAAGTGGCTGTGCGAGCTGCAGGCAGGAAGGGCACGTCTCGAGGCGTCCCCTCACCCAGCGGGGCTCCCCAGTCGTCAGTGCAATTAGCGTCAGCGTGAATGAACGAAGGAGAACCGGGCCCTGCTCTTCACTGGGTGTGCGGAGGAGCYGCCTTGCCTCGGGTGTGTTAACAGCCGTTGCTGGCATAGAGATCATTTCACTGCTGCTTTGGTTTTAACTGCTGTTCCCCAGAGCAATGACTGGTGACTCCGTGCCGTGTTTATACAGTTCATTTCTCTTACGGTTGTACCTTAATTTCCGAATCAGTCGTTGAGATGAGGTTATAGCTCTTTCTTTGTGCTTTCACTGTGTTCATAAATTAGATGCTCAGCTGCGAAGGATTCCAGTAATGGGGAGTGGAAAGGGAAAGCTGCCAAGATGCAGTCGCTTGCTTGTGTGCAGCATTCAGTTCAGTGGGTTTTCTTCCAAGGTCCTTGGCCTGTTGACCTCCATGAAGTACCACGTGTCTGTGAGGAGGARCCATTGGTGCACGTGGCACTCGGTGTAGACAGCACGGGGACACACACGAGGGGCATGTTGACATCCTTGCTGGGGGTTATGCACAAGAAATTGGTGGAGGCCCAGGCTTCTCCAGTGAGGAACGTTGATCCTGGGGATCCCTCTATGTCAAGCAAAGGGATTAGAGCAGGCTTTGTCATCCAGATGAAGTATGGYGGTAATGCTCTGTGAATATGAGATGTTGGGAGTGCGTGTGATTGTTGCGCTCTTGCTTATGGTCTCCAGAGGACAGTTTCGCCCTGGGCTGAATTCAGTGCACAGAAGCGATGCTGATGTGTCTCCACATTTCTCGTTTCTTAATGCAGTGAAAACCTGTAGRCTTTTYTCCTTTCTCCTTTTTATCTTSCTCCACACTCACTCTTYTCTGCATCCTCCACTTAAACCACAYAGACCTTTGACCAACAGCAAGGGAACTGGGCATCCCAAGGTGATGAAMAGGATGGGAGGACTGCAGAGTGATGGCTAATAGGAAAACAAAGGGCATGGATAGGATTTGTGTTAGCCTAAAGCGAGTCGGTATAAGCGCTCCTAAAAGATGYGTGCCCGTAGAGTGGGCGTTGGGCTAAGGCTCCTCTTCCCCGGTTTCTAGTACTGAAGTGAGCGGCGCTTTGTGTGTTGGGGAGCTGTGCTGTGGTGTGACGTTGCCCTGCCACCGCAGCACATGCAGGGAGGCCTCGTGGGGCACAGCCTCGGGGGGGCTTGCTGAGCCCCTGCCCAGGAGCGCCCTGYGTTCAGCTGCGTGCACCGTGAAGCTTCTGTGCAGTTTGGTCCATGCAAAATATTGTTCTGTTGTCGTTACATCATTATTACATTGTACCTAGAAGGAAATAAGGCTTACAGGATGGAGCGCTTTCTGTGTCCAGTTTCAAACTAAATGTGGAATTCTATGTTTTCAAAGATAAAGTATAATGTATCTYTTTTTTCCAGGCACCAGTAAGGAATATTTGGTAACTTATTGCGAATGTCTGTTTTAAAAAAGAGATAAAATGAACTGTAAAAGATTGAATCATGTATGGTGTTTAGAAAGGGAGATTTCTGAAAAACAGGTGAGCGTTTGGAAAATGCACTTCTGCAGTGCTTGTGCTTTGTGAGGTGCATTTCTGTAGCAGAGGAACAGATCCTGAAAACGCTCGGCACTTCAGCAGTCCCCTCASATCTCAGAGAATCATTCTGAAGATCCACGTTCCTGCTGTGCTGACACAGTCTGTTCTGCTTTGCTCGAAGCTTGCTCAGCCAAGTCTTTCCAAAGTATGTAAGATATGTCCCTGAAAGAACTTTTCTGATTAAGGATACAGTCGTCTTGGACTGAATATCCAGTCTGTTCTGAAAGGCTTCAGATTCTTGCGCACAAGGAGAAGCCCTAGAGTTCACGCACTCCAGAGGKGTGACCCAACCCCAGAAATTGAGGTAGGGTAAATATGTCATGACCTGCTCTTTTTTTTCCCTGTTTTTTCCTCTTTAAAACCTGAACTCCATTAACCAGTAGGTCACTGTTGAAGCTAAGGAATGAAGCAAATTTTTAGAAGTATCCTTGTCCTTAAGTAGTATTTGTATAGCATATAAAATTCAGCTGCTGCTACCATAAGTGGCTGTATAAATTCAGCTCATTTAGGGTCTATTTTAATAGAGGTAAAAATTCAAAGGATGTGTATGATACTGTGGAACATACAAACTAGMAAGAAGTTGCAGGTGAAGCAGGCAGCAGTAAATATTTATTTTGCACGTAATCCATTGGGTTACTCACTTCAGCTTCAGTTAGAAACTTCAGTTTCTAACATGGACAGTGAGGTGGATTGAGAAYTGGCTGGATGGCAGAGCCCAGAGGGTGGTSRTAAATGGGRCCTGRTCYAGTTGGAGGCCTGTGGCCAGTGGTGTCCCCTAGGGATCAGTGCTGGGCCCAGTGCTGTTCAGCTTRTTATCAGTGAGTTGGACGCGGGAGTTTGCGGACGACCCCACACTGGGTGTCCCGTTCTGTGGGTCTGTAACAGCAGCAGTTCTGATGATAATGATGTGCATTCACTGAGTTCGTTGCTGGCTAACTCTAATCCACAGTCGACTCACAAGTTAATCCACGAGCAGTGATCCAGCTTCTCAGCCACAAGCGCAGGCCCCTGAGCTGGCTCCCAGCACGCTAGCTGGGGCTGGGAGCAGTTCAGCTGTGCTTGGGCAGTGGTGGGCACTGTAACCTGTGGGCTGCATTGGCATTAGCTCCAGAATCTGTCCCCCACAGTCTGTCTTTTCTCCCTTATACCGACATAGCATGTTCTCATTTCAACCTCTGGTGGCCCAATTTGCTCGAATATTTTGTGTCATCCAGAGAGGTTTTTTTGCTCTGTTTCAATTCTCCCCTCTCGCCCTTCGTCTGAACAACAACAAATTGATTGCATCTTCATTTTCGTTGCTCACAGCCATGCAAACTTGGCTGGAACACTAATTTAGGGTGTAGTTGGGGTTATGGCTTTAAACTGCTTTTAAGATGTGTGTGCACGAGAGAGAAACTGGCCAGATTCTAATGGGACTTTGTCCAGCTCCTGTGCAGCTCTGCTGACAGGCCACGTGAAGGGYTTAGAATGTGCTGTTAGGTTTTGTATAGGTTCCTAATGTTCCCTGTGTTAASTCTGTGTGCACTCTTAATTTTCAAACAACTTTGAGCAAATCAGGAACAGGATTAAGCTCAGTAAGCCACTCTAAAGCAAATGTGAACAGAGGGCTAACCCATTTTAAATCAAGTGGTGAAAACTTCACCTCTCAGTCCCCATGCCCCAACAGTCACGTATTTAAAATCAGCATTTTTTTCATCCCTGGYAGTCACAAGCAGCACTACTTTGGTCATACCTGGTCACTGCACATCTAGAAGTCTAGCCCAGGGTAGCTCCACAACCTTCACCTGAGGTGGTTTGGTGAAGAAGTTACATCTCTGAACACTTGAACAGGACCCAACTAACCTGAAATAGAATTCCTTTGAAACTGTTACAAACCAGTGGAACAAAATCCAGTGGAACAAAATCCAGGGTTTTATGTGGTTTCCTTGTGAGCTGTGAAATCCTGAGTCCTTCAAAGAGGGAACAAGTCTTTGGGGACGCTTAATGCTTTAAAAGCTTGTTGCCCTTCAGAAGAGCTGCGTTCACACATTTTCTGTTCTTGAAAAACGGCTGCTTTGGTTAAAAAGAGTTTTGGCAAATCCCATTCCTCCTGGGCCATAGGCTCAAAGTGGCAGGTTAGAGGAATGACATATCACCTTGCAGATTTTTATCCCCAGGTCTCAGCACTCTCCTGGTGGCGTCCCACAAAACCTGTGTCTTGTAGGTCTGCTCGGTAACCGCGTGTCATTCCTGTGCYTCTTCCATAAGGGCATGTGTAATGAGATTCACCTCGGATCTGATTTAATTAAGAAACCAGGAAAGGTACAAAATTAAAACAAGACTGATTTCCCTAATCATTGTATCCTGCAAGCACAAACTACAATAATTAACTTAAAGGGCATGTTCAGGTAATCCCCCAAAGCATCTTAAGTTTTAGAGCTTCTGGCCAGAAAGGGACATGCTGTGGCTGGAGGACAGATGACCAAACTGGAAACAAACTGAAACTTGCAAGAATCCCTATACTACTAATACAAGTGTGATGTAAATTTTCTAAGATGATGATGCATTCTAGTTTTTGATGCTGTCAGATGTGTTTTGTAATGTTCAGAGGCAGAATTTAAATCTCTTGATTATTTTTGCAATGTTATCGAGTACTGACCATGTCTACGCAGACTATGAGATTTTTAGATGACTTATGTCCTGCTGGCTTCTCAAAAGATCAGTGAGTATTTTTGTATGGAGATGATCCATAAAATATGGATGAATAATTTGCAGCCCATTCAACTTTTTATRGTAATATTCAGTAAACTAGCAGAGAAACATTACTTAACAAGCCTTGTCCTAGTTAATTAGGTTCTAATATTGCTTCCATATTAACTGCCAAGATCAGATGGTTCTCCCACATACCTCAGAAATTACAGACTATCAGATGAGTACAGTAGGAGGTTGACAGTGAAGTCCTGTACAGTGTTTAAGACATCCATAAACAGCTGCTGAAACACTGTGCAAAAATTAAGGGGTGGGGAAGAGAGGTGGTGAAATGTTTCATTGTTAAGCTGAAAATGAGTTTATTGAGGGGGWAAAATTCCCTTTTTGTCTGCATGTATTGTTTTTAGAACAGATCAATAAAAGAAATAAGAAATCCTCCTTTTGCATCATGAATGTGTTAAGAAATTTCCTTTTTTTTTTTTTTTAGCCATCCTTTTAGGAGGTGTTTAAAAATCGCTAGATTTTATTTTCCAGACTCGGTGGCTTTCTTTTTCATGGACTGATAGGAAAACATTTTTTTTTTCCTAGTTCTCTTCATTTCTTCCCTCCTTCCTTTGGAAAACCTTCCTTTTGTCAAACCCTCTTCACTTGTTTCACCCTACAGACTGCTATCTTATCTCTTTAGGGCTTATGTTGCACAAAATCTGGAAGAACTGGAGGTGTAAACGTTATTTTAACCTGCACRAAGGCAAAGCCTCTGTAGGGAAATGCTGCTCTCAGGCTCATTTTACGGGACTTGTCTCGTCTGTGTTTCGTGGACGTGTGGCGCCATTGGGAAGGTCAACCGTGGCAGTCCTGCACATTAGACTAGAGCAAGGTTTTTAAGCCATGGGAAGCAGAGAGCAGACTTGTGTCCCATATCCTCATAAGAGCGTATCAGCATCCAAAGAGTAAGGACCATCAGTTAAAGGTAATTGATTGTTTTAGAAGTGCTGTTGGAAATGGCTCAGGGGATGATGATGATGCAGCAACACCCGGCTGTTTCCAGGTTTTGCTGTTTACCTGTGTGGGTAGATAGTGCGGTAGCGTCTTCATACCGGTTCTGTAGACGGCAAACGTTTGCGTTCTATCATTCTTAGGGAAAAGAGTGCACAAGTATTGCATAGCAATTAGAGCTGTAGGGATAATTGCCTCTTATGGGCACATTATGCCTCCGTTGTTTACTGCTAAGTGAAATGTAGAAAGTTGGTATCAAAGCAGGCAATAACAAAGGAGGGAGCTTGGCAGAAGGGTGACTCTTTCTTTCCTGTGGTTTCGGGGTTCTGAATGAGGAGCTCTCTGCGCATAAGGAATATGAGTCTGCAGTCATGCAAGGCTGTAGATCTTGTCAAAAAAGCTCGCCCTGTGGAAAGTATACAGCATTCCTCATGACTGTTCAGCTTTTGTTACATCCCAGGAATGTGTTGCTGTGAATCCAGGATAAAAATGTCAATTACAAATACTCACTTCCATGCTCCAGTAGCCAACCAGAGCCTTGAAGAAAAGGCTTTGCTCATCTCTGTCCTTCAGATTTCATTTCTGAGGATGTTGTGCAGTTTCGTCTGCAAAACTCACTCTGATGAGCTCGCTGAACTGCTGAAATTGCCTCCTTTCAATAAATCTACAATAACACATGGTGTTTAGAGCATCTACTGCTGACTAAATCCCAGTCCGAAAGGTCATAACATGTGTATGCAATAACAAATAGACTGTGTACAGCTTTTTCTGCACTGACCTCGATCACTGATTTAGAAAAATGCTTCAACATGTAACCATCAAAATAAAAGTTATTCACAAGTCCTATATATATAAAAATATATGTATAGTTATTTTTAATCATTTCATTCAAAACAGTAAAAAGAGTAAGTCTATGTCCTAAAGCTTTTTTTCTGTGGCATCCTAAAGGAAGATCTTTTCTTCCTTGAGCTTGCTCTCAAGGGGGCTTTGGGAGTTTAGAGCATGGCTTTTTGTGGAATGTAAAAACACAGCAAGATTTGAGCAACAGAAGGACAATTTTTGTTGCTCCCTCAAAGACCTTTGGTGAAAAATGAGAGGACGGTTTAGTATTTAAGTTTGTTATGCTGTATGTAAAAGGGGGAAGGTAGGAATGTGGAGTTAGCACTGACTGTGGAGGACAGGATTTGGAGCCAAGAATTGTCCCTTCAGCCCTATGCCCGACTCCAGTTTTCTGCTCTTTCAAGGTCATATCATATGCTCCTAAGTAAGTATTCTAAAGAATATTTTGAGTCAAAGACAATTAAAGGATCTAATCAACCACTCTTTGACATTTCATTCATTCAAAAAAAAAATACTGTGTGAGAAGTAAGTTTTCAGTGTAGTCCATATAATACTGAATGTTTCAAATAATTCATTTAGAGTGAAGATTCTCTCCGTATCTAAGTAGGCAATATCCTTTGTCCACTATGTGAAAAGAGATGAGTTCCAAAGATATTATACTTACACAGGAGTGCTGTCAGTGTAAGGAGTTTGATCATGCATGATCTTTGGATCTTTCAAATGCTTGTGCTGGGTATAGATATATGATGTTATTTCTTCTTAGTTTTGAAGCACAGACTGTAAGTAATTTTCTTGATGGACACAGAGTGCATGTTGTATAGATGACATTTCCCTTGTACTCTGTCATCTCTCTACCTGAATCTGTTCTGTGGTCACTGATTTTGTGTTGCTGAGAATGGGACCTGGGTAGAGGTGCTGTCATCTAACTGTGTGTATTTAAGCTCCAGGTCAATGGCATATTGAATTATTACATGGCCTAGGCTCTCTGGTGATGCAAGAGATGCTTTCTAGTGTCATGAGCTTAGGCACTGCTTAGGGACTGTGATATGTTTTGTTGCTCATTTAATGACATAATGTATTATTATTATTAAGGTATATAAAGTGTCATGTTTTATTCGTAGGCTCCTGTTGAGAGCTGCTTTCGTATAGTATGCGACAGTTCCCTTTCAAAAGACGTCCTTTTTCTGAAGGTTGCTCTCACTTGTGCTCCTTTGTTGCTTTCTGGCCTTAGCCAAGTCCATTAGGCTCTATGGGAAACCCGCGCTGCGTTTCAGAGCGTTCGGCTCCTGCGGATGGATTTTACGGCGTTTGTGCGTGGAGGACCTGACAGGAATGACACAATTGATTCCTTGTATTTATTTATGTTACCCTACTTCACATCTGATATCTCGTTTGAGAGATAAGCAGTGAGTCAGGGTTTTAATATAATCAAGAGTTAACTGCTAAGTGTATTGGAGGGTGCTGTGGCGAATTTAAAATCCAGTCTTGAATGAGAAATTACAACTGTCATTCTCAAGCAGCGTAAGTAGGGCTGTACAACCTAAATAACAGAGGAAAGCAATGGTTTCCCTAAGCAGGTAGAATTTAAAAGCTGTTGCTCACCTTTTCTTTTCTTTTTATTCTTATTTGTCACACACCATTAAACCTCTTTTCCTTCAGGCAAAACTAGACATCTGCTACTTTGGCCTACTTATGAGAAAGAAATGAAACTTTTATTGGCATGACGTCGTTGCATTTCAGCATCTTCAGAAGGCAGAGAAAATACCAACTTGAGAAATCTAGGATCCCATTCAGTTTCTACATGAACTACTTCCTTCAAGCAGAGAGAACTGCTCATCTGTAAACCACTGCTCCAGGTCCTGCTCCGCACTGTGCCTTCTCCTGCCCACGTCCACACACACACACATGCTCCAAGCAGGATGGCAGCCTAGTTTTGAGACCTGAGGGGCCTCTAGCCCCGCCTTGGGCAAGGAGGGAGAACTGGCCAGTCAGCAAGAGCTGGCGTTGGTGTGGAGAGGCGTTTGGAGTTAAGGATTCAAGGACGTCAGAGTCAGATTTTCAGTCTCCTGGGGCTATTGTTTTGAATTACTGGCTTTTTAGAAAAGTGTGTTCAGTTTATAGGCTATTGGCGTCATTGTGATTGTTCTCAAAACTTTAAATGTCAGGCTGTTTTTTGGGGTTTTTGTTGTTATTTTTTCTTAAGGTAAAAATTAGAACTTGATTTCTGCAGCACAGTACTACGGGTAAGTAGAATTTCCAAACTACAGTCACAAAACACACAGGAGCCTCTATTCTCCCTCCTAGCCTGGAGCTCTCAGTTGTCTGCATTCATCACATGCTCGAATCTCAAAGGGATCCGTAGCTCTTCCTTTCCAGTGCTCAGGTTAAGCATTGCCCAGGGACAGCTACATTTTCCTTTGCCTAAATTTTTGGAAGCTCTAGGTATTTAGTCCAAACTTAGCACTGCAATTCAAAAATAAGTATGGAGAGGAAACAATGACAAAATGTTGGGAAGAAAGCAGCAATCCCTATTCCTTTTTTAAAATCTCTGCTGTTTTTGTAACTAAAAACATGTTCCCAAGGAAGCAGCACTGCATCATATTTCTTAAGGGCTAGCCCAAAGCAAACCGTATTAGTAACTCAGAGCAGTATTTTAAAATAACTATGCAATACTAGCATTTAAGTATTTCTTAGTCAAAAGCTATATGGTAAAAATATACTTAGTGGTTTGTTTATTTATTTACTTATTTTCATTTGTACGGGTCGGCATGAGCTGCTTTTCCTAGAGTCTTGGAGTGAATGGAAAGCCTGTCGACTGGCTTTCTTTTCCTCCCCTTGTCCTGGAGTTCTTACACAGCGTCCAAGCTGAATTTCATTTCTGACATCTTTTTGTCTTTTTTTGTAAGAAATCTCAAAGGAATGCAGTCCATGTTGTTAGAAGTTTTCCTCATCTCTACCCTCCGTCTTCTCTGCTGCATTATAAACCTGTTATATCACATCCTGTCAGTGAGCTGTACAGGCAGAGGCAAAGATTATTCCCTTCTTCCTATCAATGATTTTTACATAGCAGGAGGTTGTTATTTTTGACCCACGTCTGTCTTCTGGCCACTGGGCAAAATTACTGTGATTTGTGTAAGTTCTTCATGTGCCAGGTTTGTGTGATTTTTCTGGTTGCTCTTCCTTGGCCTTCCTCCTGCAGTTTTCTGGAAAATGCAGAGCGCTGCTGTGCCTGGAAGGGAACACTGCATTCCGGGTGAGTCCCAGCAGCCTGGAGTCTTTGCAACAGGAGATATTGCTCATAACATCAAAGAATCATCACAGAGCTGTGGCTGGCAGGGACCCTGGAGGTCGTCCAGTCCTGGCTCCACCTTGGAGCAGAACTAGCTTGCCAGCCAGGTGAGGTTCCTCAGGGCTGTGGTTTGCTGCTGTTCGCTCATCTCTGAAGATGACGTGGCACAGCCTCTCTGGGCAACCTCTTCCAGTGCTTGACCACTATTAAGATTTTTTTTTTAATTGCTAAATGGAATTTACTCAATTTTTTTTTTTTTTTTCAATTTGCACTTCCAAGAGTCTGTCTCTTCTTGCCGTTCACCTTCACGTGGTGGAGCTGGGAATCTCTGTCCACCTGAACAAGCGCAGGTCCCTCAGCCTCTCCTCCCTGTATGATGGGCTCCCCCCAGGCCCTATAACTGTCCTCGCTTTGAGTCACTCCAGATTGACACTGTCCTGCACTGAGGAACCAAAACATGTGCACAGTTCTCTAACTGCAGCTTCACCACTGTCTTATCAGAGGAATATATATATATATTTAATGTATTATTTTTGTCGTTTTCAGGTTTCACCCACAAATTTCCCAGAATAATTGTGATTATATTGGAGCTATCACCAGTTATTTTTTGAGTAAATTGCACGATCAGCAATCCCAGATTGTTTGAAAATAACAGCTTATCTCAGGAGCCTTCAGCCAGCCTGTTCCTTTACTGCAAAAGACTAATATTTTTGCTCCTTACATTAGTATTTTTGGTTAGGTCATGGCTGTAGACTGACACAAGAAAGACGTCACGTACTTCAGTTGCCTTGATGTCACATACTCAAATGCTTGTCCCTGTTTTTAAGTAGCAAAGCAGGTCTCTAGGTCTTGATACTGACTGTATTCCTATATATTTATACCAGATATCTATACTTAGTTATTTAATCTAGCTTGTTATATGCTTCCATGCTTCCTGTGAGGCTGGAAAGTAAGAAAAATTTTTCACAATTTTTAATGGACAAAATTAGTGTTCTGGCAGCAACCTGCATAACCACTTAATTGTCATATGATCCAAAGAGGATGAAATCTCCCTTCCAAATGTTATAGACCTATGAGAATTTCATAGGTCATTAAAAGAAGGAAAGGGGAAAAACAGACAAACGATCCCTGCATACAAAAGTTCTGCTAACAGTTTTGGATCTCATTGCTCAGCTAGCTGGATTTCCAGCTGGATTGCTCTGGGGACCCTTGGGACTAGTTTACTATGCACAGTCCCAGTGCACTTTTTATGCAGATCCCCCACCACAACCCTTATTCCCCCCTTCTGTCTGAATAAGGGTATTGATTCTTTGCATTATTCACAAGAAAAACGTCAGTCTTACCAAGCATACACTCCTGTTTCAGCACGATAGAATAGAGCAGAGCGTAGTGTTTGTGCAGGCTGCAAAATACGTATTATGCACTGTAAATTGCAGGAGTAATGACCCGTCTCCCTAGTTTTAGTCACGACTCAGTCATAATGAACACTGCATTTTTCTTGGACTGAAATGTATATCAGTATTAGCAGCGTAAATGACTTGCATATAATTTGATAAATAGACATATATATGTTTCCTTAGAAACCTTTATACCACAGTCCCGAATTTTGTGTCTACTGTTTTGGCATATACATCTCATCTGAATATTACCTGTTGGTGAGTTCCAGTGATATTTTGGGCTGGCCATATAGAAAAGCTCCACGATATTGAGAAGAGCCTGGTAAAAATGAATAGCCAAGATTAAGCATTTTTATTTACGGTTATTTTCTCTCATTTGTGAGTCGTAACATGCTGTTAATGAATGGAAAGCTTTTTATTTTATTTACAACGTGAAAAATGGAGTCTGAATGTATACGATTTTCACACCCTAGAGCATTATCGATGCAATTGGAAACAACACAGTTTTGTTAAATCTAAATAAATAGCATATATTTAATTTAGAGATTGACATTTTCAATATAAAGATGATAATTAAATATCTTAAGTGAAATGTAAAAATTATAGTATGAAGTCTAAATAATAAACCTATTTTGTCATTTAGCCATGAAGGAATTACACGTTCCTCTTTGTTCCTGGGAGAGGACAGAGGATGAATTTACTGGTATTCTGGAATGAGAAAGCTGTTTTTGTAAATAAGTATTGCCATTGTAATTTTGGCATACTGCAGGTTCTGCAACTTCAGATTGTTCTAGGATTTAGGTCTCATGAAAATAGCCTGCACAAGTCATTATGGGTTTCCGCTTATAACTTACCCACGCTTCCAGCTGACAGGGTTTACAGGACCAAGGCGTACGTGCATATGCATTTCTTTGTCATTAGTGAAATTAGCCGTCCTTACTGAAAATGGAAACTGTGAAATAGAAGGCAGGCTCTGGATCCTTATTTCAGACACTTAAAGGCATTTTCATCAAATGCATGAGAACAGTTTCGTCTCTAGAAACATAGAGTGCATTTCCCTGTTGGTTCTTCAGAGGTTGCATGCGGCGCTGCTGCTGCTGCTGGGTACCTGCAGGATCCAGCACTGCTGTTTTTAAGGACAGCAAGAAGCCCCGTGTGCCCGTGGGCTCCCGGAGAGCTTGTTTGCCCCAGAGACACTGTGTAGGGGAGAGCGTGCTCATGTGTAAGTAAGCCTCAGAAGAGCCTTTTTTCCTAGTCTGTTTCTTTACAGTATAAAGTGCAAAGTGCCGTGCACTTTAACAGGCTAATTCTGATCCTGTTCTTTGAGGTTTTTGATGTATTTCAAGTTTCACGTGTAAAATTAGGCACCTGCTGAAATGCTAAAGCACGGTTCCCCCCACGGCACCTTTCACGAGGGTGGCTTGGGGTTGTTCTGCAGGAGCTGGAGACTTGGCTCCGAAGAGCAGCAGCCTGAAGGGGTTTCTGCCAGAGCATGAGAATGCTGGAGAAATAAAACTCGGTGGAATTGAAAGATGTTGATGCAGACCAGGAGCAGTGAAGAGCCACGGGTGTGGAATGGAGGTGAAGAAAGTAATTACGACAAGCTTAGTAAATGAGGAGGGAATTAAGGATGTGTTAGCAATGGAGATAGTCATGTAGAGATTAATGCCTCCTCATAATGAGGAGGTTAAGGATAATATAACGATGGATGGGATACTAATAAGGGCATATATTAGAGTAAGGTGACAAATGAGAGCAGGCAGTTCTGCTGTTTCGGGGAGAATGTGGAAGTGTGGAAAGCAGAGAGGAAGGGCTGCCTTCATCCAGGGCAACTCGGGCAGGGGGTCTTTCAGAAACACAGGGGCTGGAGTCAGGCAGGATTTCGATAATGTCATGGAGACAGAGAGTTCCCCTTGGAAGGAGGCTGGAGGCTGAACGTGCAGGGATTTGCAGGGGGTTAACGGGAGGGAGAGGATCTCAAAGTATGGGAAATGCTCTTTTTCTTGCAGACTTTCCCTGTGTTGCCAGTTGATGCTAAGGTTTATGGCTTGTTGCCTAACTTAGTGCTGAGTTTCTGCTGTCCAGCTTTGAATAGGTGCTTCTTCCTTTTCATTTCTCTCTATCTCCAAAAAATTAATTATTCATTGTTTTCATTTACTTAAACTTTAATAGATGCATGAGACACTAGCTAACATTTTGCTTGACACATGTTAATGACTCCCTTGTATTTTCATCTGGTTAAAGATAACCAATGAAACCTGCAGGAAATTAAGGCTGTAAGTTAACAGGCAGGGAGGGCAGTGTTGCTTTAATCAATACTTTGCTGATAACGGTAGCAGTTTATTCTTATGAAATATCTTGGCTGTAAGGTGGAGAATCAATGTGTGGAGATGAAAACCAGGTGTCAGGTTTGACAGGGACATTGCTGTTCCCCTGTCTGGAGGCCAGCGGCTGGTGTCAGCAAACACAGCAGTAATTCTGTCAAACACAGTGTGGGAGGAACTAATGAAAATTCAGAAACTCTCATTCTGTCTAGTGAGCTGGAGGCCTTCAGTAATATCTTCATTTTCTGATCATCTCTGTCTATTTTGATCTCACGCTCCTTATCTCTCACTGTTCTTTCAAGCTGCATTTTGTGGTACAGTGTATATGTTCTGGACCCGCGTCTCATCTGCGCTGTGTTCCGAGAGCTGATTTTGTTGCAGTGTGGCATGAGGGGCTGTAGAGTTCCTGGCAGAGGTGCCTGCTCAGCAGAGAGGCAGCGATACAGCCGTGCAAACTGCGAGCAGATACGTAAGGACTGGAAAATAACCGAAGGGGAGCGAAAGAGAGCAAAGGGAACATAAATGTTAATGCATTTGTTTATCAGATTCATAAGCACTATCAGAAAAATAAAAGGTTTTTTTTTCCAAAAAAATTATATATAATCAAAGAGAAAAAAAAGTGGCATATAAAACTAACAGAAATGGAAAACTTGTCTTCAGTGTATCAGAAAGCACTGATCCTGCAGTCTGTTTCTCAAGCCTTGCTCAAATTCACATATTGAACCAAAAGCATTTTTACCAGGAAGGGTGAGACTGAGGGGCATGTACACCTTTGCCGTTAGTTATGCTCCCTACCCTTGGGAAACAGTTCAGCTAATGTGCTAAAGGTACAGTGTCTGGTGGAAAATGGTAGCTGTAGCGTGTAAGTAAGAGCAACGCTTTGTCAGAGGGGCATTTCTGCCCTTGGGACACGCAGCGCAGAGGGGGTGGTTCTGGCGCCCAGTGGCTGTGGTGCCTCTGGAGCAGCTGCTGCCACGATACAGGGAGCTGGTGGCATTTGGAGCTGATACACCGTCACTTGTAAGTGGCATTCCCTGTCCCCTCCGGTGGGAGCAGGAGGTGCCCGCGCCGCTCCATCGCTGCCAGCCCCTGCGCCGGTCACTGCAGCACCGGCGGTTCCCGCAGCCCTCGCCTGCGGGTTGTCGGGCACGCGGCCGGTTTGGTGAGAGCGCCGTGTCTCCCGGGACTCCGTTCGGGACGTGTCAGCCGCGTGCTCCCGATTGACACCTCCCGCGTCCCTGCGCTTGCAGCAGTCGTGCTTTGCAGCAGACATGCTTGACCTTTAGTTCTGGTTGTACCTTTATATGGCAAAATCTGGGTGTTTTGGCACAGGGCTGCTTGCTGCACACGTCACCTGAGGAAAAGAACCAGGATATGGTATGCCTGTCTCTTAAATAACTCTGAAACTCCTTGCTGCTTTCTTCATCAAAACTGCTAAGCTTTTGCTAAGGGTGCCATGTCTTTGATATTGCCTCCAAATGGGCATCCAGTTCATATTGTTAAACAGTACCTTAGGCATCGGAGGCTTTTAAGCAATTCTTACCTTATATATCTAAGAATCAATAGGTAGTCAGTGGGCCACTAAGGAAAACCTCGCAATGGGCTGAAAAGGTGGAGTGCACTAGTGTTCCGATGTCTTCTAGAAAGAGAAATCATTGTATTCCAGAAAGAGTAGTTTTCCATATATCCACGTATTTGCAAAGAGAATATTGCATCTAGAGGTTGAATTCTGCGGTCAGTTTCCATAGCTTCATGGTATTCACTTCAGCTGCAGTTACCTGGTAATGCCCTTTAGATACCCCTCTTGCAGACTTGGATTCCCTGGAGAACCTCAGCACCGTCATGGTTTTCACATCTTCAAAATTCTCTCCTCACTGCTCTTTCATTTTTCAGTAGGGTGATCTATAACTTAAGAGTCCGGTCTTTCATCACAGGTGGGAGCCGTGTGTTTCACATAGACTAAATCTTTTGCCCACTGGATAAATGCGGATCTGATCTTCAGTCTCAGAGTGCCTATTAAGGAGCTRCACAAATGTGCTCCTCTTTGGTAGAGGATGTTGTGTTCCTTGCAGGAAAACGGGAACATCTGCCTTGTTGACAGAAATGGAATTGCTCTGGAAAAATGATGTGCCAGATTGCAAGACTAAATTTGTCATCAGTCTGTTGGGACAGCCTTATTGCTTGATGATCACAGCTATCTTCTCACCATGTTCATTTTGAGGTGTACACAGCCCCCATTTCCAACCCTAAACTTCCAGTGTTTTCCTAAAGAATTTATCAGTGGATCACATGGGAGTAGGTACAAGACATGGGAGTGTTATTAGCACTTAATTTACTCCAAATAAGTTTGCTAGAAATCACAGGCTTGAAGGGTTATTTTGCTAAAGCAGTAAAGGGAACATAGCCCTTAAGGACAGTGGATAAAGTTTTCCTAGGCGGAGATGTCTGAGCTCGCAGACAACATCAACTGATAGTAACATTATTTCTTACAAGCAGGGGAAGTTGGTTTATGGAGGCCTCCCACTACAGGAGCTAAGGTTGGGCACTATAGCAAACTCTTTCATTAGTTAAATGAAAGGGAATGCCTTTGTGGTTTTTGTTAATAAAATAAAGCAGTGTGGCWTAATAGCATAGGTAACACTTTGCTCTTGTTGCTCTTGAAGACAGTTTGGTGGATGGACAAAAACAAAGCTCTGTGCCCAGGTCTTTGTTTATGACACACTAAATGCTTGTGCGTTGTTTTGAATACATGCATTTCTCAGAGATAATGCATACTAGCTGCTGTTTAGTGTCACAACATATAGCTGGCTACGTTTTAAGACATAAATATTTCCTGGTGTATTCATAGGATTTTACAAAACATCTGAAACCTGCAGGACAAATGATAGAAAGTTTTCACCTTGTTAGAGCCGAGTAATCATGAAATATTTAATGAAAGTAGATGCTGACARTATTTCATCGTGCTAGAAATTGGTATGAAAGATTAAAGAACCATCAGGTAGAGMAGGGAAAACCATCAACTGAAAATATGTGCTTTAAAAAAAAAAGGGGGAGAGAGAGAAAGGAGTGGAAAAAATACTGCAGCTACAACAGCTACAAGGACCTCTACTCCTTCATTTTCTTACTTTACAGCTAGTAGGTGAACAGTTTGCAAGCAGTTTGCAGATACCCTAGGTGATATGCTTGGCTTAGCCTTGTCATTCGTCTTTTTTTGGGGTGTTTTTTTGAGGAATAGATTTATTTTGTTTGCACTCATACGGCCAAATTCTGCCCCCGGATGTGTGCATTAGGTGTCAGGTTGCCTGAATCGAAAAGACAGTGTTTGTACTGAAATAGGTAATGTTTTACTATGAAACAAGATTGAACTGTTAGCCTGTGGTCACAAGGTGAACTATTTGCCATCTGATGAAGTTGTTTGTGTTTTGAATGCCGGGAAAGAAACAAATTTTAACAAGTGTTGTCAGAAGGAAAAGAAGGAAAGAAAACCTTAAAAATTATCAGCTTTATTTCGCCAGATGGTGTGCCTCAAGACAGATGTTTTATTTATACAAAGGTCGCTGCTCTTCTTCAACCTCAGATATCACATTATAAGAGTTAAGTTTTCTATTTCCACAACAACACTGAAAAATTGTTTACAGAAACAAACTCAAACTGAGAAGGCAGGGTTATTCTCAGCCTAACAGGCTATCTGTGTGCTTCTCGGGTGGGAACGACTGCCAAGGCGAGAGGCTGTTCCCTGTCCCCRTCCTCTTCCCTGTCTTTCTTCTCTCTCCTTCCATACCTCTTAATGGTAACCTCTGCTAAGCTTTCTCTAAGGCACATGTTTCCTCCTCTAGGATGACTTCTCTATCAAGAGGTAACTTTCATATGGGAAGATGCCTCTCGCTTGATGGGAGTCGGGAATATGGGCCCTGTATTTTGTGGAATTAAGCTTTTGATAAAAACAGCATTTTTTTGCTAACCTTGTTCCTGAGACTGCTTCCTCTTCGCCCTTCCCAGGCTGCAGCTTCACAGAGTCTGTGCTCTTTCTTTGCTTTTTTCTCCCGTAACTTTKGAAATGATCTGGTTTTACCCCAATTAACCAACAAATTGCTTTTGAGCAGTTCTGTGTCTTTTCACAATATTAGCCAATGACAGGTGTTTTTGAATATAGCTTTTCTGTATTACTTCAACAGTAGTGTTCAAGATAAAAATCAGCATACTGACATTGCCCCATTCACATTTTGGATGTGCACGTGTATTTTAAGTTAAAGCACCAACCATTAGTATTGCCGAGCAGACTTCCATACACACGCACACAAACCTGTTTACACACAACTGGTCCGTAACTCACAGCTCAATTTCCTTCCTGGGAAGACATCTTCCTTTAAGTTTCCTACTGAAAACATACACAAGATAAGCAGGGAGTGGTGAGATTGATACCAGCATTGTTTGTACACTTCTACTGCTTTGTTTAGAAACACTAAAATTCTGTATTTTTTTAACTAAAAAAGGAATTTGTTATTTTTAGTATTGTTTGTGATGTTGTTCTTTTTTAACTAACTGTATTAATTACATTTTCAGCATTTTTTGAATGTCTTTCAATGCATTTTTGTTCCTACCGTGGTGTTCATGCTGGGTGTTGCCACAGAGCTAAGTATTCGTCAGCACTTGGGTAGCTTGCCTGGAGGTTGTTTCAGAYGTACTGCTTCATTCTTCCTCAGTCAGGGAAATAGCGAAAGCTCAGACCAGCTATTGGGATGTACTTCCAGGGCATTTCAAACAGTGCCGCGGGTGAGAAGAAAGTGTTTTCATGTATATGTAGGACAGCCTTCAATTCTTAAATCTACGCTGTTGCTATATTCATTTTGTTGCCCATGTGCTTCCCTCTTGAATTAAGAAATAGTTTCACATTAAGATCAGGGTGACTATTTCCATTTTTAAAATTTGAAATGAATTGCAAGTTTTGCTGAGGCAAAAGGGGACATTTATTGTARTTTTAAAGAGCTTTCTGTTTGCATCGAGACTAAAATTGTTTCAGCAACACAGACACGAAGGTAATCCCATGGTCTGCTGCACATACTGTGGGGAGTAATGTATCCATAGTTATAAATATTAGGCTTTACTTTTGTCACAAGGTTCTTGCAACATCATAAAAAACAGGATTGAGTCTTGAATCATTTGTTCATGTCATTGGAAACTGTGGATGGAATTATTGCCTTATTTTATATGAATTCACAAGGGGGGTGCTTTTAAATATGGATTATGATAAATGCCTATGAAGCTTCCAGAAGCCTCCTAGGGTTTGTTCTGCCATTTGTAACTGATTTCTTGTGTATGTTTTTAGCCTTGTTATTGCAAATTTATCTAGAGAAAATTTTGATAGATGACCTAGTGTAAACTGGAAAAACAAATGCCATCGCCATGCTTAGATTTCCCCCTGGCAGAGCACAGAAACTCCACAGTGATGGTTTAAGCWGTTTAAAGCTCTGTTTGTTTTTCTTAAAACACTCTTACAGATATGTACCATGGCATTGCACCACCTGCAAAAATGCAACCAAAAATGTTTTGGTCCTTCATTGCTKGCATTGGCATACAATGCTTCCCCTGGAGACAGGTGACTTTCGGAACTGAAGTGTAGTTCAGGTGATGAACCGTGCATATTTATTCGGACATACACATATATATACATATAAACCTGCTGAAGGGAACCGTGCACATAGTAAGAGCAGGTGTTCTGGTGAGGCGTTTGGCACTTCCAGCCCTTAGCGCAGACTCTACATAACGTGCAGCGTTCCTGGAACATCTTGTGTGTGCTTGTAGGAATAACTAAAGTCACCAGCCAGAGTCCTCAGTCACATGCCTGTCTCTTGTGGCTCCCTCCTCTTTCCSAGGGGCACTTGAGAACAGCTGGAGACTTTGCACCACTCTTCACCTCATGCTTGTTTTGCTAAGGGCAGCGATGAGAAYGGGGAGAAACCAAATCATGGTTTCTCGTTGGCTTGAGCCAGCAACCCTTATGGCCCTTGTCTGGCAGGAGACAAGACTGTAAGGAAAGAAATTCTCGGGATGCCTCCAACACGCAGAACTTCATGTCAGTCATGACATGGTCACCTACCCTGTGACCGTGTTCCCCCAGTGCAATAGGCAGTTGGCCTTACACACATCAGTCTCCCATTGGCAGTAATAACATCCTGCTTTGACTTTTTGTTTTGCAGAGAATGTGTTATGTGATGGAAACCTTGAGTGCATTTGGGGCTTGTCTGTCTTCTCCATTTCTCTTACAGTTGCATTTCATCCACACTCTTGTTCTTTTAAGGCAAAACTTGCTCTTCTGAGGCTCCTTCCACTAATAGCTCACGCTGTGCTGTGAGTTATCCCATAGGCAGTTCCAGATGCCTGGTAATCATTGCAAAGGCCTTGCCCTCCTCAAGTCTCCTATAAGTTCCTAAGGATAGCGTTAGATACAGTGTTTGGGGAATGGGTTAGAGTGGATCTGTGAGCTTTCGAAGTAAGTCAGGCAGGCCCTGTCTCCTTTAACTTTTAAAAGACCTAAATTTGTTATGTTTGTTCAGTTGGAAACTGTTCCTGAATTAGAATACTTACATAGTCTGTGAGTTAAGGTAGTGAAGTTAATATAAGGAAAAAGTAGGAAAATCCTGCTCAGAATGTTCTGTCAGAAGACCAGCAGTGATTTGCTTGAGGGCTTCTTGAAAGTTCTGTTCMTATAACCTCCCTTTTTAATTTAATTCTTAATTAAAACCATTATTCTGTAGCATATCTAATGAGCTATTTAGCAAGGGTAAAAAATGTTTGTGCCTTTAATAATTTTGCAGACTCGCAGAAATGTAGTTATCGGAAGAAAGATGTTCCTTCTGGGATAATCTGTCTGAATAGTCTTTTGTAACTTTTAAAAAAATAATATTGTTTTAAATACCATAGTAATAGGTTACTATTGCTGATACAGCAATTTAAAATGATTGCTTTATGCTTCAATACTTAATACACTGTGAACTCATCAAAAATTAAAAATTTTGTRTAATGCAGCATCTCTTTGATATTTCAGCCTGCTATTTAGCGAGGTTTTAAATCTTTTATTTTTGACTCGGTGAGCACTGCTAGCAGAATGCCACCTAAATGTTCGGGATACCGAGTGTTGCTGTAACTCACCTGCTTGTGCGAGATGAAGCTCTTGCCTTCCCTGRCGCCGGCCTGCCTGCGTCCCTGAGCCCGTGCAGGGGTCGCAGAGGCCCTGGCAGACTTCACAGGGCCTGTTTGTGCTGAGCCTCGCGCTGYGATGTGCGAGTTAGAATTCAGCACTGGGAAAGCTGGGGACAGCTCGGCTTCGATGTTGTTTCCTTTTTAACTTTCAGGACGTGTTGAAATAAGAAGATGTGGCTCCTCTACACACCTYTCAGCCATAAGCATTAAAATGTTTTGTAGACAGAGGCTTGAATTAATCTAATCTGAAATGTTGAGAACTACGGGGTTTTTAAGATCTTGCAGTGACAATAGCTGTTGTTAACTTCAGATTTCTGTTACATTGCCTCTCCATCTGTCCTCCTCCTCCTCCCCACTCCCAATACATGTCTGCATTTGACCATGTGAAGTGTTGACCCAAGAAGTCCCCCTGGGAGTCCCAATTGTGTTTGCACCGGTGCTGCTCGTGTGTTCAGACTGCTGGRGGCCCAGCCCAGTGAGAAGGCTGCTTTTAGGTAGGCTTAGGGCTAGTATAGTTGCACCTGGGCTGCCACTTGTAAATACAAGGGAGGTTGTTGCTCTTTTGTGGAGCAGTAAGTTGCTCTCTATGAAAGCACTTTCCAGAAAGTAGCAAACACAGTCTAAATTAATTATCTAAAATTTGCTCTTGCAACCTGACCCAGTTCATCTTAAACCGCACAGCCTTGACTAGCACCTCGGTACTTATTTATTCCCTACATGGCTGGATACGTTAACTAGGTCATTTGAACCAGCTACTAGTGCAAAAATGAAAGGCAATGGAGAAAAGTGTCAGAATAACAAAACAAGACAAATTCAGGTAAGAATGTGTCTTTCAAGTAGGAATCGAGTAACTTGCTCAACAAATCAGAACTTCCAAGTAAGTTCTATGATTTGAGCATAGTAACCGTTATTAGCTTTAAAAGTACGACACTAATAATTAGCATTTACTCTTGCCTATTTTCAATTTTTTTTTCAGATTAACTGTTAGAATGGAGTTCTGAATACCAAAATCTCATTTACAAGTCAATAAAAATGTTTGTTGCTACAGATAAAACATATTTGAAAATACAGTTCTGTTYGCAGACTTGCCAGTCCTGAATTGAAGAGTGACTATGAGTTAGCTGTTGAGAAACTTCGGGCTTAAGAATGCTATATGAATATGAAATGTGAATGTTTCTGGAGTTTGTGTATATCCATATACTAAATCCAGCACACCATTTTTGTATGCCTGCAAGTTGCTGTAGAGAAAAAATAAGCGTCTTCATAATTCGGGATWCTAGCAGGCAACTAAATCCATTTTACAAATGCAAAAGCAGTAGCTTTTCCATTGTTGCCATCTCTTATGGTTGAATTTTGAGTTATAAATAAGAGCTTATGCGTACTGTCACAATAGAAATATTAAYGCTTAAAATACCTCTGTGTAATTTCTTTCTGAATGCTACCTATTTTCTGAAATCAAATTACTTTAAAATTTTAGTTTATTTTTTAAATAAGGGCAGYTCCATGCCTATTCCAGGACAGGGAGCTCTGGGAGCTGTTGGTTTTGAGCTCCTGCAGAYCCTCCTTGCTTTTTACAGCTGTCTGTTAACTAGGCCCTTCAGTTCCCCTCAGGGGTAGGGCTCATTTGTTGAAATGCATTTCTATGCATAGGGAAACTGAGGCCCTGAAATCGATAGATATTTACCCCCTACCTAGAAGGAAAGCCTCAATAACTGTTTCTATACATAATTTAACGGTTTTCCAAAAGAAATGTAGCCTGGAATAACAATATCCTATCTTGTCCAGTGTATTCTTCTTTTTGTTAGTGCAAAGCACCCTAAAAGATGAATACRGTGAACACTCCTAAAAAATGCATGCAGGTTAATAGCCTGAATTCCCTACTTTCCTGATCATGATATAGGCAGCGGAAAGGCTGTGGTCAGAAACCTCTGTGCCTGGGAGAAAACTGTAATTTATCACAGATGTCAGCAATTTATGAATTCAAATTAGACTAATATATAAATAGCTTTATGGCACTTGCTTTTTATTACTTCATGTATGACCTTTTCCAGAGTAGCAATTATTTTCCATTAGTTTAGTTCAATTGGAAAAAACAGTGCTTAATGGACTTTGAATCCAGGGTCACTAGTGATAGAATCAGGCAGTTTTCAGCTTTATGTAGCTGCTGTCATATAGAACCCCATAATTTGCCACACCAGCTTATTTTCTCGTGGACTGTTACTAGTCACCTCACCCACGTTTTCCTTGAACTGTGTGATGAAATTGCGATCCAGAGCTCCTGAAGGGYCCGTGGAAGCGTTTTTGTCCCGACAGTAAAGCAGCAGCCCGTATTTGACCTCTGGCTCCGCAGTCTAGTCCTTCGCTGGAGTTTCCAGGTACTCGAACAACCTCCCCTAACCTCCACTTTGCTGAATATTTGATGGCTGCTTTGTGCTCTTCCACGTCAGTTATGGTTCTGACAGATGCAGAAGYTCTTTAGTCCACTTGACAGGACCAAATTTAGCAGCGGGGAAAGAAGCAGGAGCACCAAACTCAAAACGCAGAGTGACCTGTAGCAATTAAAGCAGGGAAGGCTGCAGGCCATCTAGGGAAGGTGGTCCTGTGTTTTTAACTTCCACTGCTAGTGGAAGTAAATAGCTCAGGCTGCAAACCGTGTGTGGTATGACGGGTGACTTCAGCCTGTGATACGTGTTATGCAAAAGCAAGTCGGTTTTCAACTTCTCTTGTTCATACTGCCCTTGTATTCCCGTGACAGCTCTTTTGGTCAGTAGCATCTTATATCTCAATATTTGAGGCCTCCATTAAGGGTCTCAGATAAGTGCGTTTTTATGAGATTCCTGAGACTCTGGCAAGCCTTTAGAGGACCCACAGTATTAGTTGGAAGCATTATTTTTTTTCCCAGTTGTTCTACTTGCTCCTCTACKGGAAGTTTCCTGCCTTGTGGCAAAAGTGTCAGAAGCAAATAAGGGCTKGTTTCTTCTCTGTATTTCATGCTAAAGTAGAAGAGTGAAAATGCCCTTGATGAGCAGACATGTTTGCTTGGATTTGCTTTTTATAGGGAATGGTGTAGCAGGGAAGTGGTACTGAAGGCTGGTTGCAGATAACTTCCTCAGCTRTCACAAGAAGATTCAGTAAAACCTGTCAGAGGGCTGTTGGGAAAGGACCAACTTGGATCAGAATTCTTTAAATAATTTTCCAGATACTGTGCTATGTCAGGGGAAAAAAAATCCTTCAATTTATAACCTTCCACAGTCAATATATGCCCCAGTTGTAGGTACTTTTCAACTCTTTTAATGTTGAAAGGATTTATACGTKATTATTGGTAGGGAGAAATAATCAACAGGAAATTCCTCATGCACAGGTAATCTAATGCACAGAAGAASAAAACTTGACTTTATATATATAACTTCCACCAGTGCTCATATCACTCTAAATTAAAACATCCAAAACCTGGTGAGATACCCTCATAACGCAGGAGAAGTTTTTATTTAGTTCTTTTAGGGAGGTCTGAATAAGGTACTGTTCTCATATGAGCTGCCTTGAGAAAGCAGCCCAGTGTTGCGGATGACGGTGTTTTGAAACCTAATGCATCCATTCCTCATTGTATAGGAAGCTGGTTGTTCAGACTGATGGGTGAGAAAAGCACTTTCCTTCACTCAGTAGCTGGTAACTGCTCAGGCTCGTGTGAAGCTCTTGGAAAGGTCCCGAGGACAGACGTAACCTGAGGAGAGTTAAAGGTTGTGTCTGGACCGACTCAGAAGAGCGGGCTCTTTTCCCAGATGAAGCAGGAGCTCTTCCCAGCTTTCTCACGGGCAAGGGATGCCTCCTCGCGCGGTGGGCCGGGTAGCGTCTCCTGCTCCTGCGGGACGCGCGCGCATTTTAACCTTCAAAATTCCCTCTGTCAGGTGGTACGGAGGATCTGACTTGTTTGTCAGGCTCCTGCATTTCAGACTTATTTGTCTAAACTGATCTCGCCCTGTGATCTGCACATACCAGATTAGAAGGCAMATGTTAAATATTCTTTTTAGATAAGTATCATTGATTGGTGGCATTTTCTCTTTTACCTAGATTTATATCACCGTGCAGTCCTGTCACTTGAGTTCAATAAAAGTCTGTCTTAGATCCCCAATTTAGCTTGACACCACAGTATGTAACTGCTCTGAACTAATGCGATTTGTCAGGAGCAATAGGCCACAGCGATAACGAGAACACCCTGCTACGTCTTGTTCTGACTGATCTATGAAACAGCATTGCCCATTTATTTTTTTCCAGAACATAATAAACAGTCGCTGGGCATCTGCTGGCTTGGCAGGTACCGAGCAGCTTCATTAATTTACACCACGGTTTAATATTTTTCCAGTTAACTTTTGGGGTACCGTGAAATGTAAGGAGCTCAAATGTGCCAATGTGGGGTCATGATGGTCGAAGCAAAGAGTTTGTCAGACTGTCTTCCCATAGCTTGCTTTGGAGGGTGGCGCGTGCCKGCCTCCCCTGCCAAGTGCCTGCTTTGCCCTTGGTCTGAATGACAGCGTGGTTGTGGCTCTTTGCACAAACACAACATGCTGGCGTGTGAAGAGGGCGGTGTGCCAGGCTGGAATTTGATAGGTGTATTCCAGACTCTTGTTGCCTTCAGAGAAAGCTGATGGGATATTTTTCCCCCCACCAGAACTTGTACGAGTTTATACTGAGCACCTGCTCTCTGCCTGCTGAGCGGGGCTGCATACGTTACGTTAAAGCCTCTTCCTCTTTCCACGACTTGGTCATGGTGCATGGTCAAATTGCATCATATGAATATTCCCAGTGCTGCAGAAATGCCTTCAAAGCCACGAAGCAACCTCCTGTACCATCCCTTGTGTCTGGAAGTTGCTTTGCTGACGTATTTTTTASCTGTCCGGTCCAATGATGAGACCATGCACCTCTATATCACATGAGACCATAACGATGTCTCCTTGCTGAACGAGTGTTGGACAGGTGATAGGAAGGGACCACAAAGACACTGTCCAACACCGTGAACAGCTTAAGAAGAAAAGTGAGAAGCCTGTAGTAGATTCAACTGGAAGGGATGGTCTAGGCAACATAGGTCTTTTGACTCTGATTTGCCTCCAAGATAGMTCTGATGCAAGTATCTGCCGGCGCTTGGAAATCATAGAGATGGACACTTTATTTGCCCTCTTGCCACAGTAATTCCTAATTTGTGCTGAGAGATATTTATCACTGCATTTCGTTCCCTGTTGATYGACACATTCTCTGAAGTTCCTGGGGTGACGCTGGGATAAATTGTCACTGCCGTACGTGTGAAATGAAAAGTATATGTCTGCACTCCTTTATTTTTCATTTCTCAGGTGTATGCTTTCTTCATGCAAAAGAAAGAAAACCTTAAGAACACATGCTTGTCTGTCTTTCGAACTCTCTAGAATTAGCTTGTCATGAAATATAAAACTAATATATAGTTGTAAAAACCATCGCCAGCGTTTTTCTCACTGCTAGTTGATGGCTAAGTAGATTTAGAAATGAAAGGGGTTATTATAAAGTGATTACTGAATAGCTAGGTATGTCATTTTAAACAAGCAGCTCAAATCTGTTGCAGATTCAGGATGTAATCTTGTTTGTATCATTCATAGTTAAAATCTGATTTTGATTGTGGAGGAGTAATCATGTAATGTAGGTAATTTGACAAAAATATATCAAATGATGTTTTTCATTCCTTATTTAAATATATTAGAATTTAAATGGCTTGCCATCTAAAATATACCTATATAATGACAATAACATAAAGACATATTAGAATCATTTTGCTTTGGCTGAGATTTAAATTTTTCTATAGAGTGAAAAGTTCATGTAAACTCTCTCAAGAAAGAAAACCCTGTATAGAAACTGTCGCATTAAAAATACTGCTGACTTTAAAAGGATATTATTGATGATTCTACCAATATTTTACAACTGTGAATTTCAGCCTGCAAGACATATGCCTTGCGGGATATGTGTAGCTCTGACTTGGGAAAGAGATGAAAAAGTTAAGGAAACTGTTTCTTACCGGATTCTGTCACTCATTTATGTGCTTATGCTAAGATATTGCTAAAAACCTAATTCTAGTGCCTCATCTGGTTTCAAACACCACCTCTATTAGTTATTTTTGGGTGGTGAACTGGTTGCTCTTGTATGCCTGTTAGAATGTGTTTCTAGTGGGTCTTCTAGTCAATTATAATTCTCACAAGAATGATCCATCCTGGAAAAAGCAGATCTCTGTTTCTTTTCCCCAAGTTCACTAGTGAAGTGTAAGAGAATTGAGGTCAGCTCATTTTAAGCATTGCGCCTGCTCATTTTCGTGCTGTGGGCTATGTATATGTGCAGTACATGGTACATGTGGAGTGTGTATTTTGTCACATAATCACAGACCAGCGGAGGTTGGCAGGGACCTCTGGTGATGACCTAGTCCAACCCCCCTGCTCCAGCAGGGACCYCTAGAGCACRGGGCACAGGGTGGCATCCAGGCGGGTTTGGAAGATCTCCAGAGAAGGAGRCTCCACARCCTCTCATTTTCTGAGCTCCTAGGTTTGAGGACTAACCAGTTCTGGCCACAAATGAAAGGCAAATATGTTGGCTTTCACATATTCATGGCTTAGAAACAAGAAATGAGAATTGAGGTTCCACTGTTTTTGCTGATGCTTTGTAAGCTTTGACAGATAATTCATTTTGAGTCATTTTGAGCTTTAGTTTCTTTGTATGTAAACCAGGAGAAATACTATTCTCCTCATAGAGAGGCTGAGTTTAATTATCCAGTACCTGGGAAGTATATGGTAAAATAAAAGCAGTGGAAGCATTTTATAAGGGTTGTGTTAGTGTGAGTCCCTGCCACGTTATTGGCAACAGGGCAGCACGAGAGGTACTCACAGTTGTGTGTTCTGCAGCAGAGCTCTGGTATTTCTGTCAGGAAAGCTCTGTATGAAAKCACACGGTTCCCGGATGATGGAAGYGGCTTGGTCAAGAACCAAAAAGTTATTTGTGCTTGGTCTGGTCTGAAACCTGTTGTTTTCATAGTTATTTCTTGTGCTATTGATGTTTTCTACATTGTGACACTGCGGATGCTGATCATATTAGAGGAGGTGTTGAGGGGAATTTATGCAGAAGGTTTTGCTCCYGCCTCTCAGTTCTCGTGAAGTCTGCAATAACTTGGAGGGTGCAGAAGGCATCCCCACAGGCTACTGCTCGAGGCTCATGTCATCCAGCTACCTTCAGGCTACGCACATCCATCTGTTCGGCTTTTTTCGCTGGCATTTTGATTGCAAAAGACATATACCATAGAATATAATTAAAATGAAGCCTCTTTTTTCCCCAGAAGTTTCTCAAAGCAAAACAGACATATTTCAGTTTTCAGCTCCAGGTTACATATATGTGATTATTCCCTTCTTCTCCGGAGAGCAGGTAACTATCATTTCCATTTTGCTGCCTCCTAGCTCTTTCTTCCATTGTCTTGGAAGAACATGGATCCCCCGTTTTTAACGTGTCAGGAGTGCTTCTCGGAGGCTGGTGGAGGAGCTGCTCTGCTGTAGAGACATGGCTTTTTGCAGAAGGACGGGCACATGCAGCTGGAAATGCCATCTCGCACCTCTCAACTGAGAGACGGTGACAGTTTAAAATACTCCACCTTGAAATCTTTCCAGAAGATATCGAGGATCTTCTGCAGTCATTTACRGTTACATGAGTTAATCTTCTTGATAATTATTGCTGTTAATTGCCATGGCTGAAGGAAAGCAGAAGTATGCCTCTCTCTTTTTTTTTCTTTTCCGAATATATAGCTGTTCTTTGCTGCCTTTAAAATTTCTTGCTTACTGTTGTGACACACTGTTTTTTTGGAGTTTTTGGACTAAGTAAAATGACTGACTTCTAATGTGCCCCTGTTTAGGGGTTGTTTTCTGGATTGTCAACAGCTTTGTGCACGCCAATAGCGTAGTCTTTGATTTGATTTTAAAATGTTTGCACTCAGCAGGATGGCAGCATCAGCAAAATCATACTAGGATGTTGATTTTGCTTATTTTTTTAGTCATTTGTCCCTATCTTTCTGTGATTGCCTCAGTGATTCCTTTCTTTTATAACCAAAATAATGGCCAGTGTGAACAACAGTGCGGGAAAGGTACCCGTTTTCTTTCCCTATYCATCACTGCAAATCAACAAGACTGACTGCTCCTTTGGATTCATAAGGCAGCTGTGTAAAASCGTTGTATTGCGTATGACCTACATGAAAACCTGGTAATCTGTTATGTTACCACCCAAAATTTTGCCCACTCTTTCTTGCCTCACTGCCCTTGGTGGTTTTGGGTAGACTGGAAGGTGAAAGACCTTGATCTGTTACCAGCTGGTGATGGTGAATCGTGTGTTCCTTTGAGCAAAGGAAAGCTCTTTTTGAGCTTCTCTCTGTTGTTGAACTTGCTCAAAGAATAATTACAGTATAAAAATCAGTCCCATCTCAGTTAATACAATCTTGCACCAAACTGTTAGTCCAAATGTGCAAACAGCAAATTCTTTTTAGGCATGTATAGATTGTATAGAATCAAGTAAGAGGACCTGTTTTTTTGTTTTGTTTTTTTTTTTTTTTTCTCTAGACTCTAGATGTAAAAATCTTGAGGTTTGTTTTTAAAAGCAAGACAGAGCAGGTTTGCCAGCTCAGTGGGTGTGTAGTCTGTTCCCATGTAGGTGAAATAATATTTCACTCACGATTGGTGCCGCTGAGGCCCAAGGTAACAGCTCGGGTGATGAAGAGCACCAGAACATCAGCTTATCTGGAGACCTGCAGAATAAAACCTCTCTAGGTGGAGTTGTACCGAGTAAGGAGAAATAYGGTTGTAATATGGCATGCCTAAATACAAGTAAAGTGAGAAATGTGACCTCTATTGTTAGAGACTGCTCAATGTTCAATAGTTTAGCTCCTCTGTGGGGAAGGGTGAACTCTGCGTGTCCTCCTCAGCTGCCCTGCTTTGCTCTTCGCTGGAAGGTGTTTCCCAGCCGGGAGAGTGAAGCGGGTGCAGGCCAGATTCAGCACGCAGGATGAACCCTGAAGCCTCCTAGGGATGTGGCTGTTCCTTAGAGGGTGTTGGTTCCTCAGAGATACTCCTGAAATGATGTGTAACGCCCTCCGATATGGAAACCAGAGCACTCAGACTAATACTCCATCGTTTCACTCAGGGGATTTGGTGTGAAGAGGTGCTGAGTGATTCATACAAGGCTGCTTAGAAAAAGCATGACAAAACCAGGCATCTGCAGTGTTTTTATTTATCATTAATTAAATTTTGTGTTTTGTGTATAAAATAATATGGTTTTAGGTAGGATATCTTAAATTTCRGATGATTGCGCTCTCGTCTTAAATTATTACATTTTATTATCCTGATACCATCCTTTCCTTTCTGTGGGAGGATGGTAGAGTCCGATTTAGTATTTCAATCATGCCAGTTACTAATGCCAGGGCTAATCCATACTCATATTTTACCTAAGGAAGATGGAAGTTCGTGATTCCTGTGGCTCAGATGCCTTCTAAGTGTTACCTGACACCTACCAGATCTGCTGCTGCTGGAACATCATGGAATGGCAGAAAATCACCGTGCCCTTCCTTTCTCAGGCTCCTATTTCCATAGGTCTGTGCAGTCAGTGGCAAACAGGAAAGAGAAAACTTCCAGCATGAATTTTCGCTCTCAGCCCAGATCTTGATGACAAGATGCTGAAATTGCAACATTCATCTCCATTTACCAGTATTGCATTTGACTTCTACTCTAAAAATTGTAATTTTTGTAGTTAGCACTGTGAAATCATGTTTTCTGCATTGTTGCCACTTGCTTTGCCTAGTGCAAGGTGATGACGACTGGCTCTTGCTAGGAGAGCAAGAGCGGTTAACACGGGGCTCATGAGCATGAGGGSAGCATCTCCATAGTGTGTTTCTTTTGTTGTATTTAGGAGTTCCCGTGAGAAAATGTGAGGGTAAAAAAATGCTGCACAAAATAAAATCAACTAAGTGAAGTCTTCATGCTGGGGTAGTTTATTCATCTTTCCCCTTTAAATAGTAGKTTTTGAGTTCATTAGCCATAATTCTTCCAGTGTTCTTGAGCAGTTTTCATTCCCCAAGTACCCTGTGTCCTTCGTGATGCAGCATATACACTTTGCAGTGTGCTGGAAGTGGTGCACAATGCACTAACAACCATTCCACAGTAAGCAGGTCCCTTGGGATATGAAAGAAACCTCCGGAGAAGGGCAGGGCTGGGCTGATCAAACTGGAACTCCGTTAATCTCTTTTGTTACTATATGTATCTTTTGTTACAATTACTGTTATTTTGCATGACTGTCTTGAGACACAGCTTTTCAATCCAAAAATTCCACTAGCATCTTTTTCTGATTAAAAGTGAATGTGTTTCTCTTCACTATTTGCAAGCTTACTGCATGGGTTGCCTTACTGTAACCAGAGGATGCCAGGAATTTGAAGCAAACACATCTGTTATAACTGAGACCTCCAATATACGATCAGATTAGAAGTCCTGAAACCTGTAGCGAAGGAGACTGACGGGAATAGTGTGAGAGGAGGCCGACTGACAGGAATTTAAATTTGGAAAGTTTGCCACCCCTAGATGCCAGTATCTTCAGTCCTGTGCTGAAGTCATGTCTGGTAAATAAGAGAAGTGTGACACTGKAAAGAAAAATAAAATAAAGCAAATAGAGCAGTGGTAATTAAGGGATTAGTTTTGTTTGATGAAGGAAATAATCAGTGTACTCTACCAACAAGGCTCATTTTTGAGACTGAGGAAACAAATGACACATTCTTTGGAGTACAGGCCCATATCTTTAATGTTCCGAAGCTCTGTGGGATGTTCAGCCCGACTTTCCCAGTGAGCGTCACGCATAGAGCAGCAGTTATCCCACGTGCAGCACAGGTCTTTCCTTGCCTTCTCTCAGTACTGTTTTTATCCTTACCCTCCCTTTCTGCTTTCCACTCASCATTGAGGCTGGTCCGCACTACACTTATCCCACAAAGAGATTTTTATGGGCTCTTAGTTGCACAGTCTGTGAGTAAATGGTAATAAAAACAGTCATGAACTGTCCAGCTATCTGGTATCAGATGTGATATAGGTTAGAGATTCAGATTAGGAGTCAAAGCAGCCGGGGTGTTTGTAGTGTCTGATTAGGTGGATTCAGGAAGTGTTAACCAAAAGCTGTGTTGTCCTCACAGTATCCAATCTCTTTTTTCTGTTCCCCTTGTCCGTATTGTTAGAAGTGTGAAACTGACTGTCATTCTCACAGCAGTTAGTTACTTCAAGATTTAGCTAATGCTTTTAACTAAAAAAAATTATCTTTCATAAAAATCTTGGATGGGTTTTAATCTTWTTTATTTAATCTTTTTTTGTTAGCCCCTTGATTTCTGATTTGAAGTGTTTTATATTAGTTTTATGTCTCTAAATAGAAGATTATTCAGCTCTACCCTGAGCTTTCTGATGAGCCTGCCCTGAAACCTCCGTTAACCTCACGGCAAAGTTTTTGGCTCATGTTCCAATGAAACTTCTTGTGTTTCAGTTTTTGCCCATTGCCTCTTSTCCTGGCCACCACTGATAGGACAGGAGACAAGAGGCACAAACTGAAACACAGGAAGGTCCAGCTGAACATGAAGAAAAACTGTGAGGGTGATGGAGCCCTGGAACAGGCTGCCCAGAGGGGTTGTGGAGACTCCTTCTCTGGAGATCTTCCAAACCCGCCTGGATACCATCCTTGGAAACATGCTCCAGGTGGCCCTGCTAGAGCAGGAGGGTCTCCAGAGGCCCCTTCCAACCTCAGCGACCTGGTGACCATGACTTCTGCGACCAGGTGAAACGAAGCGGCCTCATCCTTATTCTTGCCCCTGTGAACTTTGATTAGTTACTTAATGTTGTGTACTCTCATGATCACATGAATTCCCTTCATTCTCTAGTCCCATTTAGCTAATCCAAATAACAGTGCAGTTCCAAAATATTGATCGAAAGATCTTTGATCATTATTTTTATAATCTCATCTGAAAGTAAAAAAAAAAAAAAAAAGGAAGAAGAAGAAGAAAGGAAGAGCTTAGAGTAGGAAACCCAGAAAGGCAAACGCTTTTTTTCCATGAGATTTCTGTCTGAATTATGCAGACATAAATGCTTAAAGAAGATACGAAACTCTTCAGGACTTGCCAGTCTTTGGGATTTGCCTCTCATTAACCCGAACTGCTSTAGCTGTAGGAATTACCCTGATGAYCATGTTCTTAGCTGGAGTATCTGAGCGTGGAGGGAGGTAAGCAGCTCCGTGCTGATCTGTCGGCACGAGCCGAGGCCTTGGCACTATCACCTGGGGAGATTTTTTGCTAGTCCGTCTAGTCACTAGAAGAAGGACTGGGAATGGGTCTGTTRTTGAATTTGCTTTACTCTGTCGTCTGGTCACCCGTTGGCAAACATTCTCCATTGCTGATCACTGCTGTGTCAGTTGGTGGCAATTAATTAAAAAAAAAAAAAAACAAAAACCAAAAAACACAGCAGCCAGAGGATTCAAAGGGGGAAAAAATACACCCTGCTTTGTAGATGTTAGAGAAAACAAGCAATTTCTTAACACCTTTTCTTCAAGGAGATAGGATGAATAACATCTTTGAACAAATATTTTCAGCATGCAGGGATTTTATTAAAAAAATCAAAAGATGAAATCCTGTGTAAATTGTTTAGAACATTGCAAGAGAAGACACGTTGATTAATAAACATAAAAGAGGGAAGATGCATATTAATTTGTTTACGTATAAGAGGCTCCGAGCTCATTAAAAGTCCTCTAAGCATTTAACTAGTGAAGCAGGGGATAAAATCAGACATTGTCTTTAATCTTGTCAAAGGCTCCTATATTAAAAAAAAAAAAAAAAGAGCTTATTACAAATGTGTATAATAGCTCCACTAATGACAGTGCTTTGAAAATGTGGGGCACACAGCAACACAGGGATGTGCCACGTTGTGGTGGGGCCGGGGTTCACCTTTCCCACCTCGATTGCCTAGATCGGGAGGGATGGAGGGAATTCAGCTTCCCTCAGCAGCAATCTTTGGCCAGTTGAGCTGAGAAAAATGTCCTGTTTGTAGATGGCTCTGTGTGCCTGGGGATGATTTTGTTAGATGTGACCGGGGGCGCAGTGTGGGCTAGGAGGTCTCCAGCTGCAGCAGAGACACCGACTGCGGTGGCTGTCCCCCTGCTTGGCTGCATTCACTGCTGAGCCGCCCGTACAAAGGAGGTGTTGGCTCTTTCACATGTCAGAAGGGGCTAACAGCAAATGTTGGTGGGCAAAAACAAAACAAAACAGCTACGAACTACTTTAGAGGAAGTGGATTATTCACTTAGTTCCCTCACAAAGCAGCAGTTGATTAATCGTGTTCTGTTTCCAAGCTGAAAGTAAATCAGAAACAGCTGAAGAAGGATGTACTTTTTCTCTCTGAATAAGCAGGCCTGGGATAAACCAACCCATATATGTGAAGCTACTCATACAAAATTACTTTGTATTTTCAGTTTTATCTTTTGCTTGAATATTTTTTTTTGGTCTAAAACTGTTAATTGGTAAACATAGCTGGACATAGTTATTCTTTGAAAATAACTATACGTGTTAGTGAGCTTTAATTAAACTGTGTTGTTTGTACAATTTGAGGTTAGTAGCAGAACTTTCTGGTTTCTCTTGTTTTATTTAAATCAAAGACACTTCTTCTCCCTTTTTCCTGACTTTTTATTTTTTAATGTTCTGATTTTTCATTAGGCCTGTGCTTTTACTGTCGTTTGCACTGTGGGAGATAACGGAATAAACTTSTGTTTTTTGCTAATACATTACAGAGTGGTATAATTTGTTATTAGTGTTGCTACTTCTGTCATAGTTTTGGTAAGGATAAATGTGATCCCAGGACTGTGYTGGTAATTTTTCAGATCCGATGCGTGGACCCCGGAAACTAGAGGTCGTGGAGATCAAGTCTAGACAGATCACCATTTGCTGGGAGCCGTTCGGATATAACGTGACGCGGTGCCATCGGTACAACCTCACGGTCCATTACCGCTACCAGGCTGGAGGGCAAGAGCAAGTGAGGGAGGAAGTGAGCTGGGACACAGAGAGTTCCCATCCACAGCACACGATTACCAATTTATCACCGTACACGAACGTCAGCGTAAAGCTCGTGCTCATGAATCCCGARGGACGGAAGGAAAGCCAAGAGCTTGTAGTGCAAACTGATGAAGACGGTGAGTTTTTGTGTTTGCCTTTCTAAGAAAACRTGTGCAAATTAGTTCGTGTACAAACTGAAATCATGAAACCAACTGCACAAATTAGGAGATTGCATGCAATTATAACGCATTATTTATTATTAGTAGTAGTACCTTGTTATTATTTTAATCATTATTATTACATTATTATTTTACTTTTTTATATATATATTTAATTAATTGTAGGTGCATACCTGTGTCCAACAAGACGGCCTCTTTCTCTATAAGCTTCTGTTCTACTTTCATTATATTTTATAGSAGATTTCCCACCATTTTCAGCAATTTAAAGTCAATAAAATCAGGTTTTATAAGCATTATGATCTTTCACAAAAGCCATGCCRTCAAACATTATCTAACCATTTCTTCATTAAGCCCATAAATTCTGCTTGAGTTATATTTTGCCTCTGAAAGGTCCACTATCAGTTTGAAGACAATTGAAGTGATTGGCCACAGTGTCCTCACGCATGTTTTTGTTTTGGTGGATGATCTCAACGTTAAATAGGTCTTCTTCATTTGTAGTTCCAGTTGCTTTACCTTTGGCTTCCCAACTACCTCTTAGCTGCTTTTCCAGACAATAGCTTTCATTCAAATATATAAAAGTTTCCTTCCCTKTAGTCAATTTTGAGTAAAATGAGGTTTTCAGATCTCATTTGCTCATTTTGAGCTCTGTCATAATTTGTCTCTGTCTTTTCACTGAGCATGGCCAGCAGAATTGGCTACTGTGCCTCAGTAATGCTTTATAATGCTGCCTGAAAAGGTAATACCATTCTCCTAGATCTTAGTGATAATTTCCTAATTATTTGCTGGAGCACTGTTAGCTCTGACATCACAGTGGGACTTCCTTGGTCAATTGGTCATGTGCCAAGAATCTTTTCCACCTTATCAGAATGGCCTRCTCCAAGAAATAGTCCCTTGGTGCCCTCTACAAGTACGTCTTYACTTTTTTGTCCTTGCTTTTACCCACCATAAAATGCTTAATATTCAAATAAGCCTCATTAAATGACCTGCATTGCTTTATGTAAGAGATCTGTCTCCTCCAAGTTTGTAACTTCTGCAATCTTTGTATTTTCTTATGGATCAATGATAGAATTTCCACAAACACATTGGGAAGATTTCTGAAAAAAAATATCAGTAATAATGAGTTACATTTTAAATAAATACTTGAAGTCTGTCATTTGACCTATTTAATCATATAATCTGCAGTGGTTTTTTGTAGTCAAAATATAGAAGGAGAAAAGTTAAATGATTTATGGAAGTACAGTTACCAGTGAAACAGATTTGGCAAAACAAAGCTAGCCTAGAAATTGTTTAATTAGAATGAGTTTTTCTTTTGTCCTCTAATTTTAATTCTGTCTATTGTAAGCCTATTAAGATTTTGTCCAAGATGAGAAAGCTAAGGCTTTCTATGCTTTTTTGGGTCATTTATATTTACCTTAAAATTTTATATAATACTTGTTTTTTCCTGGCCTTCTGGAACTTTTCTGTTATTCTGAGGTCTTTTAAAACCTGGCTTTGGTGACTGAAAAAAAAGTGCCTTAGATGATATTTTAATGTTCTTTGCATAACATGAATCAGTTTTGAAATACCAAGTGTGAAAGTCCTATGGTTCTGCTTAGCGTAACAGAGTCGTGTAGGTTGCAGGCGGCCTCCAGAGGTCTCCGAGTCCGACTAGATTTGCTCCGAGCGATCAAATCTGAGCAGGTGGCTCAGGGTGTTCTGCAGTTGAGGTCTGAGGTTCTCTGAAGATGGATATCCTGGAGCTCCGGTGTTTGACCTCCCTTGTGGCAGAGCTGCTCCTTGTTTATAGTCTTCTAGGGGTTTTAGAGAGTCACCACAGTGGTTTTTCATTATTTATTCATAATTTATTTACACTGTATTAAGTTTTTCTTTACACATAAGTCATTAACCCTATGATTCCAAATGAGTTTAGCCAAATGTGTCCTTCTTGGGAGCCCAGACTCMAGATTGCCCTGCGGGTGCAATCTTACTGATTCATATAGGGCTGCTAAGCAAATCCAGAAACCATCATCACCTGGTGGCCTTGGAGTTTCCTGCTGGCAGCCGAGTTCCAGTAAGAGACTGAGAAACAGAGAGGGTTATCCCTTAAACTCCCGGGCCAGCAGAATGGAGGGGAGAGAGTGGACCTAGCAAGGGAAGGAGTCAGCAGATGTCCTGCTAAGCAGGGTCTTTAACCATTCAGGTACATCTCGATAAGGGGTGTGAAAAGTTATTTCAGCCCTTTTGTCAAGTATTTTTCATCTCTTTTTTTTTTTTCCTCCATCCCTCTAGCATCTGTAAAATCTTAAGTACATCTTCTTATCAGAACTTTACATGTAGAGTCCAGTGTATATTTTATGGGTTGTTCTTTTCACATTCTGTGTGGCATTTCAAAAATAAAACTTCCATGTCAATGTGCTACGTATAGAGCTCTGAAAAGCGTGGTAAGGTTGGCTCCAAGATAATGTAACTGCTGCACAGCAAGGAGGAAGCACAGGTGGATAACCTGGGAGCAGCTGACGCGGTATCAGAACCTTCTGCCATCCGTGGTTCTTCAGTCTTGGTTCTCATAAATGTAGCTTTAACACGCACAAATTATACCAGCTTTTCAATTTGTCAGCCTTACAGTTTCCATATGTTCAGCCCTTGTAAGACCTCAGGTCTGACTTCATTTGGAATCACTGCTATGTGCCGGACATGCCCTGTCTTCCCAAGCTGCCCATTGCAGTCTAACCTGCTAGAAAGGCACTTTGGGACTTCACTGCTCTCCCATTATTGTACATGAACAAGGGAACGTGCTCTGTTTTAGTATGAGGCATTAATACTRTTGAAGAGTAAGTGTCATAAGTAGATTTTGTAGATTTTCTTTAGAACAGTTTATTATTGTGACATCAGTATACGTTTCCTTAAAAACATATGTAGTTTCTAGATAGAAAATTTCTGGAATAATGTATATTCTGCTAGTTCCTATCCAGTTAAATATATTATTGTCATCAGAGAAATATATTTTTCTCATCACCCATTCACCCTCATCTTTCCACCAGTCTTGAGGAATCTTTAGTAGGTGCTATTTCCCAAAAGTTCATGTATCCCTGAGCTGCTTCACTGAGGTTGAAGGAGAGGAGAGGGTCATCTGTGAACTCTTTTACAGCTTGTTAAATGCTGATAAATCCTGAACAATATGAACTGTAATGGATCTGGAGCTTGAGACCAGATGGGCTGTATTTCAAGATTGTAAATGCTACAGTGAGCGTCTCCCACAGCTTTTCTCAAATAACATTTCTTTCTCTTCTTTTTTTTTTTTTAATACTTTAGTCCCAAGTGCTGTACCACTTGAGTCCATTCAAGGGAGTACCTTTGAAGAGAAGATTTTTCTTCAGTGGAGAGAGCCAGCACAAACATATGGTGTGATTACTTTGTATGAGGTATCAAGTATTTTGTCCTGTTTTCGTTTTCATGTATAGTTTTGATTTTTAAAAATGCATAATCTGTACAGAAATTTTTTAAAATATTTTTTTTTTCTGGAAAATGAAGGGGGTTTTTTTGACAATTGGACTACTTATAAAGCAATAAAAAATATCTAATGTAAGAGTAAATTCCTGCAAGAATGAGAATGTTTCTGGATTATCAACTTTAAGTGTTCCAGTATTTAAAGAGTGTCCCAGATGATCACCTGTTATTAGATCCATATGATACAACATTCTCTCAAATAATGTAGATCAAATATTTAAAGACTGAAAGGCAGATCTTAGTGAATTCTTAAAAATTAGGAGACATWACAGAGTAGTGACAGTCAACATCACATTTCTGAGAGACTCGTTACTGCCAGCCTATTGTAATAGAAACAAGCAGGCACAATTTAAAAAAATAATCTGGCATTTTTAAATGCAAATTCAACAAAATTATATGTTGTTACATGTCTAAAATTCCCTGCTTTTCCTCATATGGAACCTCAGCCTGAATACCTTTTAGAAAAATTGACAAAAGGCTGCGCAGATTAAGCTGTCAGACAGTAATCACAGTTAAACCTCTTACCTGACCCTACTACAAAACTGGTATTGAAATGCTGTGTTTAAAAAGAAACACCAGAATGAGATATAGTATAAGAGAAGAGTTAAATTGAGTGGTACCCTATTGATACTGTTTTGCAAACTACTTCATTGTGAGAGGAGAATACTGTATGAAAACGTATGGACTGGTTTAGGTAAAGCCAGCTTTCCTACCTAGTTTAGAAAGCCTGGGAATCYTAAGGGAAATGAAGAGTTTTGGATGGAACCTTCTCCCCTCCCATTACCTTGGGGCACCTCCAGGGATGAAGGAGCCGCAGGGCAGAGGGACAGKAGGGACGGGAGTCCCAGCTGCTTTGTTCTGGCCAAAAAACATGCTGAAGACACTCAGCAGGGGTAGGACAAAAAGCTGCAGGRGCTGAGCCAGATCTAGGAGCAAGACCTGGGTAAGTTCCTCCATGTGCAGCCCTTGTGGCAAGAGGCTGCCTTAGAGCACAGCCACACACGCTTTCCCTCAGGAGGCCCCAGGGTCTTGGTGCTATTAGACAGATGTACTTAATGCACTGTCCCTAGTCTGCATCCCTGCTCCCAGTGAGAACGCTCAATCCCACCTGTATGTCCAGCATTCCTTATACTGATGTACAGAACTGTCTAAAGTCTCATAACTTAGTCTGCTTTCTGGGGCCCGACACTTATTTTTAATGCCTGAAGCAGGCAGTCTCTTCATATCTCTGGTGGGAAAAAAATGTGCATTAAAATATCAAGCATTAAAGTATTCATTGCTATTGTGGAATTAGGTGCAAATCCAATTATTTTATCAATATTTAAAATAGAGAAAAAAAGCTTTTAAATGAAGAAGTGACATAAATTCCTTAAACCATTTTGCTCCTTTATCAGCAGTACAGGCTCGCAGGTGGTAGGAATGAAGGGATTAGTCTTTTGTGTTAAGATTCRTCTAAATTTGATAAAACCTGTGAACACCCAGTGAAAACATGACCCTCATGCCCTTCTTTTTCATCCCTGCAAAGCTGAACCAGCATGGTGGAAGTGACAGATTCCTCTTCCAAAAAAAAAAGAAAATCGGAATGGTCTTATAAACAGGAATAAAGTACAGAAACAAGGCGAGCTCATTTTAACCAGTCAGGACCATGGCTTCTTGTTGTGGCTTGCTAGACTCGTGGAGGATCTTACTGTGCTACACAGTGTTAGCTGCTTAGCTATCTAGTATTGAAATGTAAAAATTTTCAATAAATTTCTGAAGCTACAAAGAAAAAAGAAAAAAATGAAGAATTTCAGGCATCCTGATATCCTTTCAAATAAAATTTACCTTGCGATTCTGGGAAAGGTGGTTAAAAATTATAGAAAGGGAGGAACACAAGTTAAAAAGAGCTTCAAGAGTTCATTTAGTTCCAAAATGGGATCAGCTGTGTATAAAACATAGCTGCCAGGTGGTTGTCTAATCTGTCTTTTAAAATCACCAAAAATGTGCATGCCCYTTCTCCTGCAGACCGATGTAGCACCACCTGCCATCAGAGAGGGGGTTTTTCAGAATATGTTACCTTAATTTCAGCTTCAGCTACTTGGTGGCACCTTGTTCTTCTTCTATTAGACTTTGGAAGGTTCGTTGGGGATTTTAAGGCACTTTCAGCTCAATTTATGGATGATGAATTATAGAGGATCTGCCTGTATCTAACAGGAGAGTACCAGAGTTTATCTAGACTGTATCAGTTTTTATTACTCGTTTTCAGCATTTTATAGGTGTTATATTAAATGGGTCATGTAAAATCAATTTTCATTAAGTCAGAGGCTTTAGGAAATGGCAAGTGTTTAAGATATGCAATGCCWGTGCTTAGATATTTCTGTTAAAATATTATTTTATATATCTTCTTAAATCTTCTTAATTATAACAACTTAGCATAAATGTAAAAAAAGACTGTCAGTTATCACTTTATATATTAATGCTGGAATTATGCATATTTGAATACAAACAAAACTATGTAAAAGTAAAAAGGAGGATTGAATCATTTTTMCTTTTTAAGTTTTTAGTGGCTTTCATATTTTAAAATTCTCATTACAGTGCATGGAAACGAGTAACTAACAAAAAAATCTGTATAGAGGTTTACTGTCAATTCATGTTAACATTACTAATGAAAACAAGACTTAATCAGAGAAGGGACAGAGGATATAATGTATGTATAATTTGCATGTATTAAATTCCCCCTTTACCTTTAAATGAGGATCTAACAAAGGTAGGATTTAATAACCACCAATAAACTGAAAATTTCCAATGTAGCAATTACAGTGTTTAAGCTTTAGACTTAGACAAGCTTTACCCACTTTCTGAAGAATTCACCTTAAGCTGCCCTTATCATCTACTAGGGATAATCCTATTCAGAGCAAAGTGTAATTTTAGTCAAGTCAGCTAGAACTGGGGCCACACATKTTCCTGTTTACTTACCTGTTTTTACCTGGTTGTTTTGATGTTCCTCTTGTTGCTGCTCAAAGCCAACAGTAAGATGGATTCAAAAAATGACATTGTGAAAGCCAGCATCGTAAAGGAGTTAGTGTAAGCCTGAACTCATTCTTTACAGTTGTAATCTAGCTGCCTCTAAGTCTCCAAAAGCCTCTATTTGTAAAAGTAATAACTTAGAGCGGTTACGGCTGAGTTTCTGTGTCCCTTCGTGGGACTCAGGATTTGAAGAGTATGAGAGAGTGAGATAGCTTATCATAAAATGTCTGACAGCGCATACATCAGAAGGGTTTGCTGGATAAAGATGCAATCTTCGTCCGTCTGCTCAAGACAAGCTCATAACTTTCTTATTCTTTTGCAGATCACCTACAAAGCAGTCAGTTCCTTTGACCCAGAAATAGATTTATCCAATCAAAGTGGACGCGTCTCCAAGCTCGGCAATGAAACACACTATCTCTTTTTTGGATTGTACCCCGGCACTACCTACTCTTTCACCATCAGAGCCAGCACAGCWAAAGGCTTTGGGCCTCCAATCACAAATCAGTTCACCACTAAAATATCAGGTATTTGACTACAGAGTAATCTTTATGAGTTTGTTTATGGTAATGTCACCAGTTACTGTCTTATTGTTAACTACTGCTTCTAGGATTTTACAAGCAGCAATTTGAAAAGTATCAGTAAGTGTTCGCACCTGAAATGTCCAGGGGACATACAGTAACATCTCTGAAAAGCTTTCAAGTGCTGGAGTAATAGCTCAACCATAAGTACTTTGAAATTCCTGTTCACAACTGTAACTTACCGTGCAAGAAGCCCCGTGAATTATGTGCCTGGAGTCAGCGCCAGCTGCTTTTGCAACACTTAATGTGGGGTTTTTTTTGGACATGAGGATGAGGGCTCCATTCAGAGCTTATTCAGCCTTGACATGATTTGGAATTAGTACAGTAACAGCRCTGGAAAATCTCTCTAATGAGCCATGAAGAATTGAGAGTAGAGTAGAGCAGGACTACCATACATCTAGTGCTCGCCTAGAAAGYGTAGCTGACTGCCAGCCTGCATGCGTTCCTAGCAGGCCCGTGGACTGGAGTGGATACAAAACTGTATTAGACGAGAACTCTCCTTCGGGAGACTTCTCCCATCCTTCGTTCCCTGTCCTCAATGCGTAATGAAGAAAAAAAACATTAGCAAGGAAGTGCTAGTCAGATGCAGAGCAATTAATTTTTGTTATAAGACAGGCCAATTAAGGCAAGGTGGAAATTACTGTTGTGCAGGTGATTGCAGGAAAAAAGGGGGGGGGGGTTGATATATTTCAAGTTAGAAGTTATTCATAATGAGAAGTGAAAACAAAATTAACATTAATCAGTAAATACAAGGTTCATTTTCCATCCCTTTTCCCACAGTGCTCAGAACCTTCCTCTTCCAGCAATCAACTTCTGACACAGCTAGAGCTTGATATGAGTCAGGATGGCAGAATCAGGCCTTATTAGAATAAAGAAGAAAGGAGRCTATTGAGAGTGGGAAGAATCTGGGCTTTGGGGGATCGTACAGGAGTGTAAATTGTTTTTCTTTCCTAAATTGGTCATGTCACCAAGTAGAAGTCGTTAGTGTGAGTGGGCATTACAGGTGCACTTTGAAATGGGAGCGAGCCCCACGCGAGCACCTGGTGAGGCTGAGCAAACAAGCTTGCCTGAGCTTGCCTGGGCTTCTTCCTTCTTGGTAGCTACTGCAAGAACAGCAAAGACTTACCCCGGGTGTCTAAAACCTAGTTCTTGATGAAATCAAAATAGAAGCAGCATACATACACTTTTTATGGTCATCCAAAAACCCTGGGAAAATGTGAGGTGTCAAATGTGTTGCCCTCCTCTGCATGCAGTGGTAGTGCCCATGCCCTGCTGTGAAGCTTTGACGCTGCTGAGGTGGCCTGGCTCTGCATGCCAACGTGCAGAACATCTGTGGATGAAAGATTTCCCAGCACTTTCAGAACTGGTGAGGTGGCAACGGTGCGTTCTGGCCGATTTCCAGCTTGAGCTGTTGCATTTTAAGTTGTCTGAATCTACACTGCAGTTCCATTTAGATAAAATACTCCTGCTTTCCTGTCTGCAGTTGTCAAGGGCCACTGTCCTCTCCCTTCTGCAGCTGCTGGAGTTCCTTCCACAGTCGTATGGCTGCCCCTGTAAATGAGTGGCACTGAAAGCAGGGCTGGTAGCAGTGCCTGTCAGCAGAATTGATGGGTGCTGATTTCTCTTGCCTATAACTTTGTGGAACCTCATCTTTTCAGCCTGAAATTTTACACGCTGCCTYTGCTGCCCACGAGGTCTTCCAGCTGGGGAAACGTGCTGGAAATGAGCAACTAGTGGCACCGCAGAAGCCACCTCTCTAAATAGCCTCAAGGCCTCAGAGCTTCCAGCCCCGTGCCAGGAGGGCATTAGCCCACTCGGCCCTGCCAGCTCCAAAGGGCCTCACTTTAAGTGAGTTTGAGCTTTGCACTGCTCGTTACCAGGTTGTGGGTCACAGAATCCCAGACTAGTCAAGGTTGGAAGGGACCTCTAGAGATCATCTAGTCCAACCCCCCTGCTCCAGCAGGGACCCCTGGAGCGCGGGGCACAAGGTGGTGTCCAAGCGGGTTTTGAAGATCTCCAGAGAAGGAGACTCCACAGCCTCTCTGGGCAGCCTGTGCCAGGGCTCTGTCACTCTCACAGGAAAGAAGTTCTTTCTCACACAGAGATGGAACTACCTGTGTTTCAATTTATACTCATAAATTATACCCATAAATTAATTGTGTTTTAGAACCCACACATCTTTTGGGTGTTGCAGTTACTCATTGCCTCCCTCCTTTTGTGGATGTTCAGCAAGAGACCCAGACACTGTTTTAACAAGTGCCAAATATTCAAAACTGCAGCTGAAATCAATGAAAACTGTCTGTGAGTCTTCAAAGTTCTCTAGAATATTGTGCCTTTAGGCGCCTTGAAGTGGGTACCCAAATTATTTTAATAAATTGGTCTGAACGTTTGTGCCTTACATCCTGGACTGTAAACAGAGGATAAAGATGTCATCTCGGCTCACAGGGAGTTTTCTGAAGATGGAATTTTGTTTGTGCAGYGTCTCAGAATTGGTAAATACTGATGAAAAGTGATGAAGATATTATTAATTTTTCACAGCTAACTGAAGTGTTAGGGTCAAAAGTGTTAATGCAATCCTTAGATGAGTAAATAAGAAAGAGAAAGGACAAAGAACGATGTTTATATACCTTTCTGACAGGTTCAGCTGTTACTTGAAGATTGCAAAGGAATGGAAAATAAATACATCTTAAAGAGAAAATCAAGTTTTTGGAGCTATTTAATTTACTAGAGAAGCTTAAAGGTTGACGCTATCTATATGTGGAGCAAAAGTATAGACAAAGAGTTCATTGCAGTGATTCCTGTTTGGTTTTATAACCTCTAAATCCATTAAATGTGTATCGTCATTAACAATTGTACAATAAGCATCCAACAGTCCATTAAACAACTCATGTACTGAGCACCTTTCCATCCAATATAATGAGAAACGTGACCACATGATAGCAATGAAAGGAGTAGTAATAGTGGAGGTCGGTATCTGAGGCATGGTTTCTTTTGGGCACAAGTGTAATTTCTTGTTAAAAAGACCCAGTTTGCCCAAGTGCTGTTGAACGTGGTCTCAGATGAACATGCATCATGTGTCACAGTCATGTGTCGTTTTCAGGTGCTGCTTTTGTGGTTACCTAAAAGGGTTTGATTGCCAAGTCCTRGGCTCACTCTGAGAGGTGACTCCTGCTAGGATCTCATGGATATCATAATATTGACGATGAATTGACATTTCTTTGTTTTCCTGATGATGCAATTTAACAGCTCTCCAATACTGGCATTGCAACTGAATGCATGCTGGACTAACAATGCGGTCTTTATTTTTGCAAAAATTTTTAAAAGTATCTGTTCAAGCAAGTACACAGGTCTCGAAAGAACAAATACAGACATAATGATTATTGTTTCCTCTTTTCTTCTCCTAGCCCCCTCTATGCCACCATATGAACTCGAAACACCTTTGAATCAAACTGACAGCACTGTGACAGTCTTGCTGAAGCCTGCACAGAGCAGAGGCGCTCCTGTCAGGTACTGGGAAGCGAGGGGGGGGGCGTGAAATCTTTATAAAATTAAAACCAAAATGATTAATTTCTTGAACGTGTTTTCTGGGGATTTTCTACACAGCAATCAGTGTCTAAATTCATGTCTGTATTAGCTCTAATTAAATTAAGTAACGGAAGAAAATGGAAGTGCTTTGATGTTGAGTGCTCGGGTATTGTTTAAAGGATTTGATCCAGATGCAAGTGGCTTGTTCTTTGAAGATAAGGAACAAAGCCATGGCTCCGTTGTGTGGGTGCCTTCTTTAAGGTAATTGCTTGCTTCAGTGTTACAGGTTCAAGGGCATATCACATTTTTTATCCTGAGCTCCTATGTCTTTAATAGTCACTCTTCTTGTTTACTTCACAGAATTAGGATAATCAGGTTTCAGTAAGTTAGCCATTTTTTAAAAAAATGTGGACTGCAACGTTAATCAAGTGTTTACATTTGATTGAATGGGGATATAGGGAGGAAAATTGAAAACCAATCACGCTGATTCTCTAGTGTTACGTAATATCCACTAATGAATCTCCAGTTTGCAGTGGTTTATTGCACAGACTGCTCTACGGTACCGTGCACGCCTTGTGCTGATTAGGAAAGAGCAGCCAGCTTTTCAGAGAGGAGAACAGACCGAGGGCTAGGCTGAATGAGAAGCAGTCATGAGCTCAGCAGCGCAAATAGAGAAATTAGAGAAATGCAGATTTTCCAGCTGTTTAGGTTTGGCGGGGATTTTTTGTGAAATCAGGTAGACTCGGTAGTGCTTAATCCTTTTGTTACTATGAAGARCAGCTTGTGTCTATGGCGAATGGCTCTTTACTGTTTCCATTCTGACCTATTTGGTAGTATCTGTTGATTTGGGAAATAGGGRTCTGATATATTCATATATAAGCCAGTGAAATGCTCTTTTGGTTTATTTGGAATATTCAATATCTAATAGAATTAGTTTCTGTTCTGTGCAATATATTGTTACATTGGCATCTGTGTGTGTGTATATGTATTTATTTAAAATATATATACAAAAATGTATATTTATTTATATATGTATATAAACAACTCAATAAATAATATACGTGTCTGACTTTATGAAATGATATGGATTGGTCAATCAGCCAACTTTTAAAAAACAAAGTGAGACATGCTGGGGAAGTCTGAATCATYTGAGAGAAAAACAGAAAGCAATCAGATTTAATGAAACTGATTTAGCAGATTAGATGAGAAACAGAATGGGTTTATTAGACGATTTGAGTTTTGTCTTTACTTCCTAATCCTGTAGTGCAGTCCTTCTGAATTTGAGCTTTTGGATTAAAATAGCACTAGTTGGAGTCATTATTGCATAAACACGAACATGTTAGACCATAAATAAGAAAACAGTTTCATTCCTTTTATCTCCCTCGTGAGCTAAAGATGATTGACTCCTATAGCAGTAGTGAGACATCAGCAACTTTGGTGACAGCAGCAAGGAGCTAGATTGGAGATCAGAGTATGTCAAATAAGGGGATRAGCACTTAGAGAAATAGGAGGAGGGATTTAAGGAAACATCAAACTGTACAACTGACAGAAACATTATAGCAAATCTACCAAGATCTTTTGCAACAGGTCTTAAAAYAAAATGAATGCTGGTTGCGAACTCACAATATAAATACTGAGTGAAGCAGCAAGTGAAAAATGAAGTAAAAGTTTCTTAATACTTTTAACATTTGATTGTACATTATGTTTTCAAGCGTGTTGTCATTGCATAGCTTGCAGAACACATGCTGTGTATGRGTTTAATCTTAACATGTATTCACGGGGTATTGAAAGTTTACTTCATTTATGCACTCCTCCAAGAAGGGTGCCTGTCTATTGATCCTGCTGCAACCACCAGCGTGGTTAATGCAGATTTCGGAACTCRCACTAAACCTGCAGTGTAAATGATTGTTGTTGTTTTATTGATCAACATGTCAGCTGTGTTACATAAAATTCCCCTACTCATGAGATGGATAAACAGAGCACAAATTCTACCATTCAAAACAGTAAAGATAATACCCAAGGATATTCAATTCAGATATATCCAGTTCAGAAATTCTGCATTTTTTTCCACATTTTTTTTTCTCTCATCACACATATAGCCAAAAAAAAAAAAAAGTCGTTGTGTCTGATATTATTTAAGATTCACTCTCAATAACCCCAGCAGAGAAAGGGAGATATAGATTGTTTAGATGTGGCTTCAAAAAGAACAGAGTATGGAAATGCTCTGTTTACAGTGATAAAGTGCACATTAATCCTGAAGGCCAAATGGCATTCCAGGTTGCTTTTGAATTCATAAAACTGGACATGATTAAACTGTGTTTTGTCAGAGTTTTAATACGACAAATACTGCTTGCTTTTGTCTTCAATTTCAGCTCTAGCATGTCTTGTGGCTGCTGCTATGTTTATTTTAAGGAGATTATCTTGGAATTATATATATTTAAAGCAGTAATGTATTCAGTAACGACAAATTTATTTGCTTATTTAACTGTTGGCTGAGCTATTATGGTTTTCTACTTTGAATTTAAAATGATGGCTGTGTGGAAATTGTGGAATGTATTTGTGGTGAGTGGACATTGACCTTTTCTTCAGAGATACATATATTTAAAAGTTAGTATCATTTTTAAAAAGTCATATAAAAATACAGTTGTAAGTATTTCTCATATAAGAGCTGTKCAGCATTTATTGAGGGCCTCACTTTTCTAAGGCAATTTAATTTCCACCTCATACTTCTCCAAGGGGAGTTGGCCTAAAGTTTAAAAGACCCTGGGGCCGGATTGTCTGGGGTTACCTAGACTGCTTCTATTCCATTTCAGCTGAGGAATCTTAATTTATTTGAAAGATCTGACTCGTACATGGGAATGAAAAGTGTGATGCTCAGTGACTGCATGTGTTTATTTTGTGTTACTCATTTACATTAGTAAGACCTGGCGATTTTCTACCTCTTTCCATTATAAAAGGCTTTTGTGACCTTTTCTGTAAAAGTTTTCTGTGTTTTGCTGYGAGCTTTTAACTTCCGCAGGGAGAAGCCGAATCTCCTTTTCTGATAAACTTCGTTCAGGTTAGCCATAAGAGAGGCCAAGCGTTGCCACGTCCTTATCTGGCTTGCGTAATCAGCAAAACACTGTCACCGTACCCGCTTCCTCCTGCTCCTCTGTGCCGCGTCCTGAGAAAGGCCTGAGTATAAACATCCCAGATAAGAGCAGGAATGCCTGGCCCTAGGCAGCCCTCGGAGGAAAGGGGGCAAGAGAAGAAAGAAGCCCAGGCCACCCCCCAGGCTCAGCTCTGCCCGCCTGGTCTTTGGGTGGGTTTGYGGACAGCAGAGGGTCTTTCCTTTCCTGCAGTGCAGATGCTGAGCACAGCTGGTTGTGTTAGGTGGGCTCATCCAAGATGCATCGCTTGGCATCAAGTCCTCGATTGTCCCTGTTGGATTCCAGGGTRGTTCCTGGAGGCGCTCCTGCAACCCCTGGAGCTGCAGCTGGAAAAGTCCAGGCAGGTTGGCAGGGAGAGAGAGGTAGAGTCACAACTCCAAGCAGCAAAGTTCAAATAAAACTTAAAAGAATAAATATGGTTTCCCCATGCAAGAGAAACCAGCCCGAGATAATCTACAAATCATTGGAGCTGAAATCCACCACAGAAATGGGAGGATGCTGGTGTGAACATGGGTGAACATGGTTTGTGTACTGGGCTCCTAAGCCATCCCCTGTATCATCAGTTTACCTCCTGTCTTCTGCAACATGCAGAATGGATACCCTAAAAAGAGCAAGGCTCTACCGAGGCAGTCAGTCTGACATTTCTTTACCTGCAGTGCTTGATTTTGAGGCATAACTCACGTCTAATCTCTCTTCCACAGAGAAGCAATGCCTACTATATTTCAGTCCCCCAAACCATGTTCATTTTTTGGATACTTTGAAGAATTTCCAAACTCTGTATTCACTAAGGCAGTATACTCTTTTCTACTACTTCACCAGGTATAAACTTTAGGATGTGCTCAGACAGTCTAAATTCWACTGAGAATTGCTTTTCTGGCCTAATCCACACCTTTGAAGACCTGTGGTAAATACGGGATTCATTTTCACAGATGGAATTAAGACTGTCTGCATATGGACTCTGATATAGTTATAGCGTGATTGCTGTGACAATTCATACCCTAAAGAAACCTATTTCAGCAAAAGTTTGGATAGCATTTCCTTCTGCATGTGGCTACACTGTTTCAGCAGCCCTGAGAAGGAGGAAATTATGCTGGGATTGTCACATCTGAAAAGTAGTAGGAGACCCTGCGTGTGCGAGGAGGCTGGGCTAGGTGACCTCTAGAGGTCCCTTCCAACCTTAAGCGTTCTGTGATTCTATGAAGCACCAGCTCATGCTACACGTCACGCAGCGGTGCCCTGCTAGAAACACCAGGCTTTGCACRTGGAGCCGAGGTCGCAACTGCTTCCTCATCCCTCCCTCGTGCATTCCAAGGGAAAAAAAGGACACGTCTTAGGATCATCTGTGAAGCTTGAGAGACTTGGTGCAGGACCCTCCARTCTGACTGACAGCTTCTCAGAGAAGCCTCTAGTTACCCTTATCCTGGAAGCTTATGGTCTTCATCACAGCACTCCCACGAGAGCAAACTAAATTGCCTCACTGACGTTCAAGAAATCTACAGAAGAAATGGTCAGGATATTTGGAAAGCGGTGCAGCTGTTATCATTAGAACTCAGAATGCATCAGGGCTTCAAGCACTCGGAATGCCAAAGTTTCAGAATATTTTCCACAATCTCTTTAAGTAAACCGTGGGGCATCCTCTTTGCTGTTGCAAGTACGTGCCAGGCTAAGGGCTGGGCCTAAAAGTTSAAACCCACTTCTCACAGAAGAGGAGGTACAGACAKCTCAATCCATCCAAGTTTGTGTAAYGCRTAGTAGAAAAGCAGGAGCAATTTCCTGCATGAATTAAGGAGGCAGAATCATGTGATTATAAATTTAGGATAAGTGAGCAAATGAGTTCTGAAATGGGGGGAAACTGATTTGCACACTAAGAGTCATCTTTGCCTTCCGTGTGAGCAAAAGCATGGCAGCAGCACATGCAAATAAAAGCCTTACAATATCTGTATTTTTAGCTCTGACCTCTTATAATGCCTACCTAGCACGTTATGTARTTCTAGCATGTTACTGTAATTTCTTGCTATTCCTGGTGACGTTACATGGGTGGTAAAGGCAGTAATGAGAAAAAAAGAAAATCTCATGTAGACACAACCAAGGAGAGAACTATCAAAAATGTCCATGAGAAGGGAGAAAGTTGGAATGCTTCCTAATAAATGGAAAGTCAACTTTCTGCTTTTCAAGAGCTCTCGTAAAATGGTCCAGATGTTTGGTGGATTTGTGATAAATGGCTATGTTGAAATAATGTTACTATGCCTTTTAAAATGGCATTGCTAACTTCTAAACTGTCATGTTTAAATTCAGCCTTTTGAAATACTGTGGGACCACAAGGCCTAAATAGCATGAAGGCAGCTTACATTCTGCTCTTTTTTATTTGCTTGTCACAAGTATACAGTACTTTATGTTGTGTAAGGGTCTGTAAACATGAGGCGTTGAATTGTTAGTGAATTGTAGGGTCAGCTCTTGCCTGCAAACCGTATTTCCAGATTATAGTGTTACAACCCGTAAGGCTGCCAGTAAACTTGTTGGAGGATGTCCGTGATACTGAAGGAATGGGGCTTTATTGATGTCCATAATTGCCACTTCTTTACAGCAGCCAGGATAGCTGTTTAGAGCAAAAGGGACGGTCCTGGTTTCGCTGGGGGAACGGCACAGTAATTCCTTAGGCTGTAAAAATGCTGCAGCTCTGCTCACTGTGTGGTGGAACTCGCCCTTGGGTTGTCCTGTGCCTCGWGCTGGGATGCTGGTGCCGGTTGCCTGGACATGCTCAGCGCAGCCTCCCGTGTCCCGCCGGCTTCACCCGGAGCGCCCGCGGGAGCTCCTGCCCCGCGCCTGGCGTGGCAGCACGGGCCGCCCGGAACGCAGCGCGTGCTGCTCGCTGCCGCTTGGCGAGGCGACTGCTGAGAGATAGTACGTGGAAATACAGGGGGCTAGGGCGGGTCACGAGCAGGAGAGAGGTTGTTCTGCATCTCTGAGCAGATTGGTTTACAGTTTCAAACTCACCAATTCTTTTGCAAGGGCTTGTGTGTAAAGTGACATCTAAGAAACTTGTGGCCTTGTTGCAAGGCTTCACATTGGCCTTTTCTGACYTTCCCCAGTAAAAACTTCTGTTTGGGAACACAAAGCTTTTACACCTCTTCCTATTCAATCAAGAGGCSTGAAATCCGCTTCCCTTCTCCCAGGATTTTTGTGTTTGGCTTTACGAGGTCCCTGAATGAAGGCCAGGGGAGTAGGGGAGCACCCAGCCCTAGGATTGGGCAGATGCTTCCTGAGGGCTCCGCTACTGCCGCGAAGCTCCGGCGGGACGGCTGCTGCTGCGCTCCGCTCCACTCGGGGAATCCCTGCCCTATGGACACGTTAGTGGCACCTCGGGGCCGGGGTGAAGGGCGCTGCCTTTATCTCTCCACACAGTCCTCYGGGCTTCCTCAGAAAGCCGTTCCCCTTTCCTGGTGGCCGTGCATTCGGCTCGGGTGTGTTTGCTGAGCACTTGCCTTCAAAGAGATAGGTGCCTGGTGTTCAAAGGGGCCTGAAGAATTCAGGGACCTMATGAAAGACTTGCAACTGAAAGAGCAGTCATTTTTGTGTACTTAAGCTCAAACGTGGGACAACCAGAGCGCTCTTTAAAAGCAGAGGGAAGAGATGCGGTCATCCCGTTTTGCCTGAAGGGTGCCAGGGATTTGTTTCGGCTTCGCCATGTGCTGTGCAGGGACTGAAGGAGGACATAAATCAGCCACCTCTTCTAGGGTGACTGTTGAACGTGAGGATGTGGGGATGTACTGTTTTGGAGACATTTTACGGTGTTTTTTTGAAGAACTCTGCCGCACTGGGCATTTGTTATCAGCAGAGCTAGCTGTTGTGCGCAGGGTGCTGAACGAGCCATTCAGGGYTCATGGAAAATGCTGGTTAGGAGCTGCCGGGTACAGGCAGCGCATTCCTGTCCTGGCAGCTTTCAGTATTGATATTCCTGTGTATTATGCCAGTGTCACCTTCCCCGCTCCGTGAGGTCAGTGCGTGATAACATTTCACAGCGTGGCTMGTCACCTCATGGCAGCTTTTCTGCTTCCCTGAAGGCTTGAATCCCGCCAGCGTTTCCGCTCTGGAGTGCGAGATTCCCGAGAGAGATGTCCCAGGCGGACAGCCCGAAGTGCCCTGCGGGGACAGCTCGCTGGGGCCGCCCTCGCGGGTCCTCCCGCAGCCGTGGCCGCCCGGGCTCGGCTGCCGCTGCGCACGGCGCCGCTTGCGCACTGCTGCGCCCACTGCCGATCCAGACGTGCCCATACCTGTGCCCCAGGAACGCTAATTTACACTAGCAGGATTGTATTAGAATTATATGCTCTGATACATTACACTAGAGCATTGCGGCGTGGGTGAGCAGGGAAATGGCAAACCTGTGTCGCGGCTGAAAGGGCAGCGAGAGCTGGGCTTGGCCTGGCCGAGTAAGGCTCAGGCAGGAGTGCATCCTAAACACGCCGAGGGCTGTGCTTTGGAGGGGGAGAAGCAGCACTTCGGTGAAAAGAGCGTGTCAGTTTGKTTTTTTGTGAGCAAGGTTAGTGTTTGCTGGTGAACAGAAGACCTCGTATAAATGGCTGGATTAATAAAGATTCCACTCCTAGTACATAAATGTAGAGGAGGATTCCTGACTCTCAGGGTAGATGGCATTTGATGGAGCTGTTTGGTGTGTTGCTGTACTAAAGCGTTTGGATGTAACGTTCCAAGCAAACAAGTAAATGTTTCATTTGATATTAAGTAGTATTAAGTAAGATAAAAGAATAAAGAGGAATGCTACATAGAAAGAGGGAGGAAAGCTATAAATGTGCTCCCCGTGAAACACTGCCATGTCCCTTACATGATGCCGAAGGATTATTCATTTTACTGCACGTTAACATGAAAACTTTCTGTTATACTGCCCATTTAAGGAGGAAAGGAAATCACTGGCGTTTACAACAAGCATCATGAGCGCAAAGCAATGCTAAGTAAAAGCTAATCTGCTCAACTGGATTACATTAAGTGACATAAAGAAACATTAGAGTCACTTAAGGGGCTTCAGCACTGAAAGCAGCAACTGTTTAGTCAGGAGCAGGATAAATGCAGCAGCCTAAAGTGGTCTCAGGGAGCAGTGGGATAGAAGCCTGAGATGTAAAGATGTTGGGTTTGGGAAGAGTTTGCCATGGGGAGACAAGCTGCGGGCGAGCAGATCCACAGTGTTCTCACACCTGGAGCTGGAGCCGYGTTCAGGATGAGTCTCAAAGGAGAGCACATGGCGAGGCAGGAGTCTCCTCTGTGTTTAGCAGCGGCCCTGACCCTGAACCCGGCACCTTTTGTCTAGGGCCGGGTTTCCTGTGGGAAGAGCAGGGAGGTGTCGCGCTGCCAGGGTTTCTGTGCCACCTAATCCTACCCGAATCATTCCCAGTATTGGGAAGGGGAAGAGTTATACATAACTTCACTGGCAGAAGAGAAGGTCAGCCCTGTGTTTACCCACAGAAGCCCCAAGAAACTGGCTCAGTGCCACAAAAACAGCCTTTTTTTCTCTGTATCCACCTGCATCATTCTGCACTGCTGGCTAGAGTGCCCTGCAGAGCCTTCTTGGCAGATGAAATAGGACAAAARTGAACATGGGCAGTAGCCTCCGTTTCCAAACTGCTGGACCAGGAYCCACTGCATTTTAGTTGTGGAGAGAGCTGATAGCATTGAGAGACAGGGTTTTTGCCACGTCTTAAACCATCAGAGCAGATCTGTTTGAGCTGTTTTCTTCGGGCTTCATGCTGTATCCCCTGATTGAATAAATGGAAAGCTTGATATCCCCTGTGATTGCTTTAATGAGCAATAAACAGTTTTCAAGCTTTGAATCAAAAAACCTGTTGCAATTGGCTTGTGTATTCGTTCAGCTGTCTCAGCAAGTGCATTTCTTTTTTCTATGCTACACACAAACCAGCAGGTTGCAGAGCTTCCTTGAAAAAATAAGCATTCTCCCTCTATTTATTTAATCCACTTATTTTAATACATCCATTTGCTTAATTCCCCAGCCCAATTCAGGAGGAGGTTTYTCATGCACAGCTTTGTGGGATACAAAAAGATCTCACTGTTTTAGTGTTAACATTATGTCATAAATCTRTTAGCTGATTTCCTGCTCTAAATGCTACCTCCCCCTTTCTGTAAAACACCCAAGCTCCTCGATTAATTGGCATGTGTGTGCACTATTTTGCCTTCACAGGTAAATGGGTAAGAGTTAGGCAGTTTTCCACRTGGATATTGTTACATTCACAAAGCTTCGACACCTCATGGTCACTCGTGGTGTCCCAGTCCTATCACTGCAAGAGTTTGTGCTTTGCTGGAAAGTATTSGAGTAGAGTATTGCTTACCTACAAACTTAATTTCATAACAGAGGTGAGTTTGGTGTTTTCTAGTAGCGTTTTTCCATCTATCTATTGGATTATTTTTTCCTAATTGTTTAGATTTGTAAAGCCCTAAAAATATTCCTATGGAAGAGCCTATCTCTGCGTTGCTACTTTACATCTATCAGTCATAGGTTTTTATCTTACCTTTCTGACTGTACAGCCCTAGGAATTTGTAGAGCACAGAGTGAAAACTGCTGACCCACGATGCATCTTCCAGCATTTGCAGCATCTAAGGTAATAAAAATAAATTGGAAGCTATGTACAGGAAAAGGAGTAATAGTATATCTTACCATTTTTATTTCAGTTTAGATTTGAGGAAATCTCCCTATTCCTTAAAATTATTTCTCTTTATTTATTTATTTATTTATCCATTATTTCCACTTTATTTTTCAAATACTTTTTTTCATTATTCTTATAGTTTAGCTTTGGGTAGCTCCTCATTCAAGGCTGTGCTGGCCCAGACCTGTGGTGTGCAAGCTGGCCTGGGTTTCTCTGCATATAGAAAAGCCTCGAGCAGACCCTTGCATGCCTCTTGCTCAGTCCTTTTGTATTCCATACGGTGTTTCATCATACGACATGCAGCATCTCTGAACATTGTAGACTGAGAGCAGCATAGTGTCATATTTTCTGAAGACATTCTCAAATCTCAAAGTTATTTAGTCTAAAGAACATGCTCATGGATTTGTCCTTTAATATCGCTGTACAGCAGCCTTTCCTTTCGGTGAGGCCGATTGGAAGGATCAGTCGGCCTCACCATGGCTTTCAACTTTGACCATTTCATTCAGATCGTCTCTAACATCGTTCTTTTTAAGCTAAATAACTTCAGWCAATTTTGCCTTCTTTAATTTCTTTTAATGTATAACTTTAATCCATGTTCCATTCTTCCAGTTGTTTTATAAATTGGCCTTGGCAATCCCCRAACTTATGAGTTAAATAAATAGTGTAATATCAGCTGATGAAAGCACTTTGTTTGCTGTACCGAGGTATTTTTTTTGTCTAAACACATATGAACTTATAATTTTTCTATGTTCTTTTTAAAAAGAAATGAGGCAAAGAACAGAAAGCTGATTAAAAACCTTTGAAATGTTTTCTGGATTATTCCAAGTATTGTAAGCATAAATCAATTGAAAAGATATTTCGTGACTTTGCTAAATTTTCAGCAAAATTCACTGAAACAAAAAAAAAAGTTAAAAACTTAAACCTTCAAAGATTCAGTTGTTCAGATAATATAAATCTGCTTTTATTGTATAATGGCACATTTTTGCCTGCACTGGTAGATAGGATTGCTCTGTTCCTGTGCTTCACTGCTGTACACAGGATTTCAAGGTGCTGCTATTTGATCTGGACTGACTGCTGCTCGCACCTGTGCGTGGTTACAGTCCAGTCACATTTTATGTCCCTGATATTTCATTTTCCTGTGACCTCCACTCTCAGGTAAATTGAACAGATGAACAGACACATGTTTATTAAAAGCCTCCTAATTTATATTGCACTGCTGGTAATTTTTGGAAAAAAAGCAGACTTTCTGAGATGTTGGGCTCCTGTCCGCTTCAGCCTGGCTCTGAGAAGCAGTCTCGTCAGATTGAAGCAAAGACATTTGGAAATGACTGTTATTATCTTTATACCATATAAGGTGATCATTTTGCATGGTGCATATAATATCTAACCTTTAATTATAATTGCCGTGTCCTTGTACTTGTTACAAATTTTTAATTATAAAATTGCAATGACATCAAAGAGAGAAATGCTCCGATAAAGAAGTCTGCAGATTAGTTAAGACAAAAAAGAGCAGCAGAAAAAGTCTTTCATCCCAACCTAATTTACTTGAAATTTTATGCCTGATGTGAAGATTAATAACAGGTGGCCTTTTAGGGAGCACTCAGCTTGAGTCTAATGTTCAAGTTGTTCTTTTATTATGCCAAACCTCCGTAGCTAAAGGATTTTTTTCACCCTGCCCTTTGTTCACGATATAGGACTGTAATTGAGTTCATATTTCGCACCAACCTTTCCGCTGTAATTAATATTTTATTATATCCGATTTTATCACTAAATAGCCTAGCAGCAGGGTGTAGAGCCGCCCCCCGGCCCGCGCAGGAGCCGTAGTGCCTGAGCGCTGCCGAGCAAGCGCCTGGTAATGAGTTGGGGCCCGGAGAATGCCAAGCACATCCGTGCTGCCCGGCTAATATCCCAAAGCAATTTGGGACTGATCATATCTCAGGCAGAGCAGGACAAAGAGAAATTAAAGTTACCAGACCGGAATATTCAACGCCGTGGATCTATTTATGATATCAAACGTGTGGCATCTAACAAAAATTGTCTGTGYGAGACCGGCTATTATCTGTTTTCATTACTGCATTTTATGCACGAGCTCAGTTGAGGTCGGATGCTTTTTGTGCTCGGAGTTGCCCGCTGTTTTCTGAGCTTTGCTAAGCAGGAACACCTCCACAGCCTGACAGATGTAGCAGTCTGCTCGTTTAAGTTGCTGTGCTGTTTGTTCTTGAAGCTGGAATAAGCCATAATTCACTCCTTTCACTACACTGCATGCTGAAATTATTTTCATAGCTTTAGACTCCTCTGATGGAAAGAATGTGTTTTTAATGTGGATTTTGAAAGAYTGAGACAGTCTTGTCATACCAGTAGTTGTTAGTAAGATTGTAGAGAAATGTTGCCTAAAACTGAGTAACTTTGRTGATTGTTATTTTTCACTGTAAATGCCTCCCACATCATTTGGGACTAACTGAGAGTCCTCTTRCAGCAGGAGTTTGCAGCAATCTCTTGCCTTCTCTCTTCCTCCTTCCCACCCTGCTTTGACTAGGGGATTGCTGGAGAATAACCACGATAAGGGACAGGACAGTATAGAAGCAGCTCCATACTTCTAGAAAATGTATTCTTAGATCATCAATATCAGCAGAAATAGCCTCTTGAGGTGCATCTTTATAAGGATGCCCTTTGCTTTGCTGGAAACAAAGGACTTTTTGGTTCCTAAAAGTCATAGTCTTGTTATAGGAATGATGAGTTAGAAGATACAGCCCTGGAGCAAGAGGCAGGTGAGACTGAGGTTTTGGGTTTGGTTCAGCTGCAGTCTGGGCAGCTCCTTGCAAGTCGATGTGTCCTGTTTTCTGCAGCCCTAGCTGCAAAACAAAAATAAAATGAAAGCCCGTTTTCCTCTCTCAAAATGACCTGTGAGAGAAAARTATTTATGAATGGTTGTGGACAGCACAGCAGTTGAGATTAGTGTCCTAGTAAGCAGCTGTATGTACAGGCATTTACCAGGTGACGTTTATTTCTTTTCTTTCTCACTTTTTCCATCATGTCCACGAGAAGATCTCAGAATAGTGGCTTTGTGGGATGTTTTCCTTTAATTTCACGGTCCATGCCTGGTTTGCATTCAGTCTGAAGACATGTGAACAGGCTGCAAAGGAGGCAGGAGACATCCCGTTATGTACTGCCAGGTCAGTCTCAAAGCCTGCAGAATCCAAAGCCTTAGCGCAGTGAGGTCAGYTTAGGCCAGTACTATTTAAGTTAATGGTATTACTGCTTGTGTTTTAATTAAGAGCATGAAACCTTGTGGAGAGAGTTCAGTCGTATCTGATATCTAGAAGGACTAAGCTCTTACTCTGAGCAGGAACAAAATCTGCTCGCTAGTAAAACAAGAGGAGGACATGATCCCTGACCTGTGCTACGTAACATATCCAAGCTAAATGTTAAACTCTCTGGAACATAATTAAGTTCACACCTAATTATATTTGGTTCCTTGAGAAAAYTGCAGTTTGGGATTTCTTGGTGCAGAGAGAAGACCCAAATTAGCTCCCATGGGGAAGTGTTCGGTGCCCTGTGTTTGCCGGTGGACAGCTACAACGCGGGCGCCCGCAAGGCCATGTGTCACTTGGAAGCCACCACAGCGCGTGGGGCCTTTCCCAGCCCGTGCGTGGCAGGCATTAAAAGAGGCTGAGCAGCCCGAGGAGGGGAGCTGGTGCTCATAGATGATGTCTGCAGGGCACGTGGGACTGCGGCGTGTTCTGGGGTGGAAGTTCTACGCTTCCCGTCGTAAAATCKGTAGTATCTTCATCTATTTATATTGCCTTTAAATGCCTCCTGCTTCAAGTGGTATTTAAAGAACTCAGCTACCCAAACAATATAAATGGAACATTATTGTCCCTTGTCCATAAAAGAGAGGTCACTGAAGAAGTTTTACATGGCCAAACTAAACCAATGGCATATATCTATTAGAAGGGTCACCAGTTTGTGCGTGCTGTGGTTAGTTAGTTATGGGAGAAGCCAAGTGTCAGAGCAGTTCGTAAAAATACTCAGAAAGTCGCCGTGAGTATAAATCCCTTGAGGTCTACGAGCAGCTGTTCTTGGATGAGCAATTTCCCCCACAAAGCTTGTAGAAGTGTGATGTTATTTCATAATGTAATCATGATAATTAATTAATGACTATTATTAAAATGATATTATTGTTAGTATAAGTATTTCTTTTCCTGAGAAATGCACCACCGCCATATCTCTTGTGTCCTCCTTAGCTTGCCTCTCGCACTGTGTTTAGTAGCTAGGTAGCACTGATGGCATGTGGGCAGATCTACAGTCTAAAACGCCTTTGGCTCGTCAAGCRAATACACAGTTAATGCCTGAGACAACATAAGAGTATATTCTTTTGCCCTGTATCAGATAAACTCATACAAAATGAAATCAGTGTGAAATAGTACCATCCTAAGGGAGTTTAATTTTATTTTCACTTTACACTTGCTTGATTATGGTGCAGGACTACAGACTGTGTACAAAATCTGCAAATTTCCTTGACGCTTGGAAAGTTTGAACAGCAGCCAAATGCATGAATCCATTGCAAGTATGAAGAGCACAAGTCATGGAGGGGATATAAATGTTTCAGAAGAAGTACAGGGCTTCTAATAATAGTTCTGTGGTCTGCAGATTTGAGAACGTCTTTTTCTTTCAGCAGAAGAAATGAGACCTGAAAACTTTACCTTCACAATGACAAACTGACCTATACACATGTATTTATAGAAGAAAATAGGGGTAGAAATGYGTGGTTATGTCTAAGTGAGGAGCTATTAATTCAACATCCTTCATCAAATTGAGCACATCAGTATATATTAATAGTCAGTCCCTTGAACAGGAGGGATAGCAATAGCTTTTGTTAATTTTAGAATTTCAGAAACTTCAGCAGTAGATAACAAGCATACAGTTTCTTAAGCTCGTAGAGCAGCAGTGTGGCAGTATCATGGTAATATCACTCTGAAGCAAATCCTAATTAGACACCRCTTAAATAATCAAAAGTAATTAACCACGAGGCTCTATATCTAGGGATAAGAGCGTGTTTTATTTTTTCATCAATATTTATCAAAGATTTTTTGTTTTGTGTGGAGATTTTTTTTCAGAGAGTGGTTTTGATTCCTTTGCCAGTCAGGGAATCCCAATTATAACAGAGCAGTCTCTGGTGCCACAATTATAGTTGGCATTATAGCTGACCACTGTTCATATACATGTTTGTCAAACAGTTCTCACYGATTTTAATAGACTGTTCTAGTAGTAAACTCATACTTGCTGTGAATAAGTGTAGATTAATAGATGTATTGAATTCAGTCATTTGGCAAAGGGAGGACTTGGAGAAAAGTTCACTGGGGAAAGCTAAACTTGCAGGCCAGCCTTGTACTGTAAGTTTTTTAGTCAATAATGCAGATTATGCACTAACACGTCTTTATTTGCAATCCTTTATCCTCCTCCTAAAAAAAAGAAACCTAATTCCATAAAAAATTTTTCTTTCTGTCCCATTCTTTCTGAATTTGCGTACAAGACAAAGTTACATTTTGAGTCAGCATCTGCAATCTAAATCTAAACGCAGAAAATTATAACCGCCTACATTTCATGTAAACATGACAGGCAAGTACCTGATTAAGATTACAAAGGTGAATGTCTGCTAGAGGTCCTCTGTGCCTGACTTAGTGTGCATATGTGCTGTAGAGGACCAGATTGTGGATGAGGWGCCCAAGGGGAAAACGAAACATCATGAGCCCCAGGAGGCACCAGTCCGGCCAYCAGGAGACTGGAGGAACGTGTCTCATGGGGGTTTCTTGCAGATCTTCTGAGAATTTTTGGACTGGACACTTGTTCTGAAAACAGGGTTCTCCCTTTTTTCTGCCTTTCAAAGGGTATCTCCCTTAAATCCTAGGAAGTCTAAACTCATAAAAGAGATATATTTATCARTTCTTCTGTGTTTAGCAGAAACGTTGAAATCCCTAAGGAGCTCGTGGTGGCCAGTGCTTCCCACCCTCAGGGTCCATCTGAGTTTGCTGCYGTGCCGGTGTCCTGCAACAAAGTTTGGGGGTTTCTTCTCCAGGGATTGTGGTATCTGAGTCCTGTGGCAAGTGTCCTTGAAAGAGAGACAAGCAAATACTCGTTACCTTKCAGTGACATGGTATTCCCCGTGCATGAACCACAGGGATATCCTGCCCATACGCATAAGAATGCTAAGGAGAGCTTTGCTGGGATGTATTGYTGTTTGCCAGAAAATCCCCTTTGTGAATACTGACTTTGAGCCTGCCCATGTGAAACAGCTGGGCAGCCACAAAGAGGCTGAAAGTCCCTTGTGCCCAGTGGACGTGGCCCTGTGAAGACAAAGCTCCTATCGACACCRGAGAGTTTGTGCTGGACGGTGCCTCTGGAGGCTGAGCTCAGCTGTCCTTCCTCTTTCCCTTTCTTCCCTTTTCCTTTTTTCCCTTTCCCTTCCCTTCCCTKGTCCCCTCCAAGACACCAGGGAATAATGAGCAGCAAAAGCCGTGCACCTTCCCCACCGAGTGGAAGCAGGTCCTGGCCCGCAGACTGAGGAACGTGCCCGAGGTGGAGGAACTCGTCGTTTCTCCCTGGGCGTCAAGTAACCCCGCAGACAACAAGTTCCAGTAACAGAGGAGCCCCTTCTCTCAAGCAAAAGGCGATAGGCCTTTAACACTGCTGTGTCAAGCACTTGCAGTTGAACCCTTGCAAAAATGTTGATTGCTCCTGTGTTGTCAATATTATTTGCCCGCTCTCTCTTCTCTTTTGTTTCCAGTGTATAAACCTTAGTGCAGGACTTTCACAGTACTCACACCGGTGTTGGTGTTGCCTCAGAAACCTTAATTTGCAGCTGTGGTTTGATGTTGTTGKTTTTTTTCTTTTTTCCATTTTTTGCTGTAAACTCTGTACTTTTGTGCCTAAACTATGTTTTTCTAGGCTTTTTCTTTTTTTAGTTGTTTCATTTTTTTCTCATTTTAGAAGCTATTGGCAGTCAGGCTAGATGTTTCCTGAAGAGAACCTAAAAGGTGCCTGKGATGTCCCGAATAAAACATTGCTGCTCATACTCGAAGGGAGGGAGCTCTCTTGAACAGGCTTCTCTATCATAAAATAGGCCTACTCAGGCCATCCCTTTGCTAATGAGAAGCTCCCTGGCCTTAATCCCCTGCAGTCCCTAGTCTCTTCCCTATCCCATTTTAATACTGGTTCTCTCCCCCTAAAAAATAAAAATAAAACAAAAAAAAAAAACCTCCTATACAGATTGCTTATTTTTTACAGCTTGGGCAAGAAGAAGCCCCTCTCCCCTATAAATTACTTGCTCTCTGCCCTTTCTGGTGATGCTTTGGGCAGCAGGGAGGTACCCTGTCGTCTCCTGGGCACAGTTATTGCTGCACCCAGTCAGTCCTCCYGGCCCGTAGATGCTGGTCAGAGTAGAGCCATGGTCTCCATTGGATGTGCAGASGAAATTCCTGTCTTTWGTCCCTTGGGCAACRTCTGCAAGGGTGGGTCACYMTGGTCAGAGGGGCAGGAGTGTCGCRTAAGTGATTGCCCGGCTTGTGCTGGAGAACACAGCGGCCGGAGACTATTTGGTGCTTTATTTAGTAGGTGTTGCTAAAACTCCTGACCCCATGGCAAAGCCTAAGGAGCTTTAATGTTGAGATACCCGATAATTCAGGGATTTTCATCATCACCTGGGGTTAATGCTGTCTGTGATAAATACTCAGACCCTGTTCRGTAGGAAGAAAATTAGTGATAGTTTCCAGTAGCTTTCTTCCATTTACCTGCTAACCATCATTTATTAATTCTTGCCCTTTAAAGAGGGCAGGAATTTCCCTTTTTTGTTTTAAGGATATGGTTTACATATAATTTATGGTGTGTAATTAAGTCACAGCATTGRTTATGTATATGCATTTTTTACATATATATATAYAT